>CM052337.1:451915-645091 GCA_028455595.1 Lasioglossum vierecki | reverse complement strand
GTGATAAGGGTTAAGCTACCAGAACCTCTTAGAACACGATAAAATGCTAAACAGTTCACTTTTTGTTCTTTGTAGACACATAACTAACGAGTTTAGTTTTTAATCTGATTTATAGTCACCGAATAAACAAGCTATACTATTAGGAAAGTTTTTGTTTTCAAATTTTCAACATGAAATAATTCAACGTCACAAGCTCTCAATTTCCTATATTAGTTTCAATGCTAATTAGACGGTATTAGTATTCAGATCAGACTTAAGGGATATCAAGGCTAAACTGGGGTAGATTCAATTCAGAATAGGTCTGACTTACATTGAGTCTAAGTTAGAACTGCATTAAGATTACATCAAAGCTCTCTAAGCTTCAATATACATCAAACCTTATTACAAACTTTATTTCCACGACAAATTGCCGGATTAATTTCTATATTCCCCGACTTAGGGGCTAATTGCTGCTGACTAAAGTTTAATGAGTTCCAGGTGGAATCTTCAAACAAATTGTATGCTAAAGTTTCAGAGATCTAGATCGACTTTCTTAAATTTTGACAATTTGTCAGAAAGTTTCAATTTCCAAGATTTCCAGGAAAATATCCTAAATATTCCAATATTCTTCCCCATTTGTCTAAAATTAATTTTCGGCTATTTTCCAGAAACTTCTAGATTCATATTTGTATCAATTTTATTAATTTCCTTTCTTCTACAAATAAGAGTACGAACGATAAAATATAAAATCAAGTTTTGACTACTTGCCGGATTTCAATTTCGAAGAATCGCTTAAATCTTTCCATCATACTTTGTCATTATCCGAATAACTAATGTAACAAATAAAAGTTGGGATCGCATCTTATTTTACTGGACCAGGTGTTATATGGAATGTTGATGTGTTATTTTAATTTGAACAGACACATTTTACTTTCAATTATTATAATATGTTTCAATTATTTTAATATCGGATTTAGGTGCAATAATTTTTCACTTAACCTTTCATTGAATAAAATACCCAAGTACGTTGTATTTCTATCACGATACGTGTGAAAACCAGATTTTTATTATAGCGTTTCATACATAAAAATGAGTTAAAAAGTTACTAATATACAACTTAATCAATTAATTAATATAATTCAACAATTGATGCATGTATATTTGTTCATTTATTTGAATCAAATATTTAAAATGCAAAATTGTTTTTATGTTATGTACTGAACAAGAATGATAAGAAATAATTCATTAAAACAAGTGTGTTCACTTGTCCTCTTATCTTAGCTGAAATATGCCCAACCCTGTACCCGTTACCCTTCTCAATATTTGTACTTATTAATTAAAGATATTCCTAAATTTCTTCTTTGTCATGCAACTTTCGATGTCATGCAAAATCATTATCATCTTCCAGCGTCGTTTCCAATTTTGTAATAATGTTCTTCACTCCTACATTTCCCTCGTTAACCCTTCACTGCATGAATTTTTTCATTGGGATGAAAAAAATTGAAAGAAGGTCAGTTTTTGTGTTTCAATTAAAAGAAAAATATTTTAAAAAACTAGAACAACATTTTCAGAAAAATAAACATCAATATACATAGTAAAAAAAATACATTCTTATCTCTGTATCTGTGAAAGAAAGTTTCAATGTCATTTAAAAATCATCTACACTTTCCAGCATGATTTTCAATATTTTTAATAATGTCCTTCACTTCTATATTTCCCTTCTTAATAAGACGATTAGCAGGAAAGGAATTACACGAAATCAAATTTTAGCAATTTGCGAGAAAGTTTCAGCGTCACGCAAAAATCATCTGCAGTTTCCAGCATCGTTTTCAATATTTGTAATAATTTCCTTCCCTCCTACATTTCCCATGTTAATAAGACGACTAGTAGGAACGGAATAATACGAAATCAAATTTCGGCTATTTGCCAGAAGGTTTCAGTTTCGAGAAGAAGAATCGCCGGTAATATGGCGGTAACAGAGGCTCGACGGGTGGAAAGTAAAATATTCCGTCTACTATTCTCTGATCTCTGAAATTTCCAGACAGCTTAAGCGAGCCTTGACGCGATGCAACATTAATTCCTCTACGAGCGACCAGAGTACGAAGCAATTATTAGTTCGAGGAGACCGTGCATAATTCATGCTCGCGCAGGAGCAACGGCAGCAGGCCCAGAGGGAACACGAGGATCCCGTACAAACGTTCGATCCACTAAATTATCGTTTCGTCGCGCGGTGGATCCCTCCACAGTGTAGAGAGTCCCGTGTAGTTTCGCGGAGGCCGCTGCGAACGAAACTGCGAACTCGGTGGCACCGGCGAAGGAGTAACTTCGTTTCCATTTCCGTTGTAACGTTGTCCGATGCTCGAACGGCGGAATCAGCGTGGAAACGCGAGCAAGAGAAGGAGAGAGTGGACTTCCATATACCGACTCGCATAAATGTGCAGTTATTTGGCTGCATTCAGCGCGCCGCGACGCATACCTCAAATGCAAATACCCGAATGGCCTGTTCTACACGCTTACGACTCCCATTGTTCTATTACCGCTTGTCCGTCCTTCTTCCACCCGTTATCAGCCCGACTACCGACTCGATGATATTCAAGCTTCGCTCTCTGGACAACTTCCGCGACGTTACTTTGTTCCCTGGATGTCTTGTGTTCATCGTTGCCGCATCGCGTCGCGTCGTGCCCGTCTTAAGAATCGGGCGTTGCGGTCTTTTAGAGTTAGCTCTACTGGTCTTCGGCGAAGTTCGAGCATTCTATAGTGCGAAGCGTGAAACCGATACGATGCTGTTAACTGCTGCGGTCGTCACGGTGCAGTTTATTGTTGTGGAATTTCGCGAGCTGAGATTCTTCGACAAGATTTGTGCTAGAACTGCCCGGCAGTTATTTAACAGTCCCTTAAAAGTTGAAGATAAACTATTCGCGACTACTGGTTGACGACTAAAGTGGATAGCAATTTTATTTTCGAGACAACAGGTTATTAACAATATTTTTATGCTTTCGTAGCACTGGTTCGATCAATTATTATTTTATACACTATTTTTTTTTAAATAATCTGAAATAAAATCGAAACGTCGAAAAGAATTATTGTGGTAATTTGCAAGTAGTGAGTAAAATAATAATTAATCGAACCAATGAGACTAAAAGCATAAAAGTATTGTTAGTAACAATCTACGATCGACATAATGAAACATTTACAACAGGTTATCTCGAGCAAATTTATCGACGCCTTTCCAGATTATTGTACCGGGTGATTCACGAGAAGTAGAACACCTAAATAGCTTCGTTAGACTTGAAGAAGTGTTGAAGAACATTTGTTTTTAATATTTTTAATAAGAAGCCATCAGCTGTAGCTTGTATTGAAGATATAGTTTGACATCACGTTATAATTATAGTAGACATACTTACTTTTGCATATGTTTTTATCAAAGGTGAATGCGACACATATGAAATCTGTAAAGAATACGATCTGAACGATACACAGCGGACTCTTTGAAGATAAAAAATTTATATTCCGATTCCACTTTGTCATCGATTTCCTACGAAAATATGCATTTACATGAACATGTTCAATCTAACCTTTGCCTTTGAACAACCACAAAGAATATTTCGATTTTTCCGACTTGTTCGTATACACGGTATAGCAAGTGCACCAACATTGATTTCAAACACTGAATTTTAGATGTTTCATTACCTCAACGTCGATTGATCAAACTTTGAATTTTGAATCGGAATTCTAGTTCTATTCCTCATCACCGTTTTAAAAAAAAGGAAAAATGGTTTTGAAACCGTGGAATAATACATCGACTTTTTTGGATCGAAGTTTTTAACATCGACTCATTTTTTATTGATTCAACGTCGACTAGATTCAACGAAACAAAAGTTTCCAATTTTAAATGGTCATTAACCCTTATCATTCGAATGGTGACTCTGAGGCGCCAGTAAAAATGGCGGTAATATTCAAAATATTGTTTAAATTGTCTGCATCGATTGCAAAAGATAGAATCCAATTCGAATGTTATTTCTTGTTGGGAATAATTTTGTTTAAGTTGATATGAATGGAAAAACTGTGTATGATATGAGAAAGTTAGGTTGGTATGAGTGTGTCTAAAAATAAAAACTTTATTAAAAGTTAAATCCTAATATTTCTACCCTTAATAATTTTAAGAGATGAGAAATCATATACATATTGATATTTTCCATTTTAAAAATTTCCTTACAAAATTTTGAATTTCATCTATTCAATTGTTCTATAAATATATAAAGATCCGCAGTCCACTAATCACTTACTAAACGTTCAGCTATTATATTAGGTATTATATGTATAGATTCGAAATATTCTAGGTCGGAAGAAATGTTTAATGTTCGATTTAAAATAGCTCCGGGTGTAAACGGTTAAACTTTATTAAATTTTTTCAAATCATCAACTTCTACACAAAAAGATAGGCATGACCGAGAATTAAACTCCGTATCTGTATGCAAAATAAAAAGCTTGTTCATCAATTGTAAGATACAGGAACTAAATAAAAATTTACATATTTAAATAATGAAAATAATTTACTAGCACTCTTACAGTCTATTAATCTTTACAGTGTATTAAATTGCAACTATTCATTTTCGTCACAAATGCATAACATCCTGAATCTAGTCACAGCTATAATAAATAGAGTGCGGATCTTTGTGCATTTAATGCCACTGAAAATTTTCAAGAAATGGTAGACTTTCTTAAAATTCATCTTTCTAATAATAAACAATGCGTACTTTTCTGAAGATTAGACCTTCGAGCAACTTGGGATCACGAGCAACTTGGGATCACGAGCAAAACCCGAATGATCGATAGATCAGTCACAGACAGTACCATTGTGAAGTAAGGGGTAGTTTGGCCGTAGAGAGCACGGAAGGATTTTTATGTATGCTAATAGAGTATTCAGTGGTTTCAAATCCTTCGAAATTACACTGTTACTGTAAGGGATGGTAAACTAGAAGTCCTAGACGAATGGCTGATAGGTATAGTAACCTATTCAGGTAAAAGGCGCATTTATAGCCTTTCTTCGTGCCTTTATGGCGGCTTAAGTGAAAGTATGAAGGTAATGGAAAGAAGGAGAAGAGAAGGAGAGCGTCGTTTCATGTTGAGCCTGCTAGACGACTCGTGAGTAAGCTACCTGACAGACCCTGTCTTAGACGTAGCGATATCTGATGATCGATTAACCCTCTGCTACTAGTGTGGGGTGTGATAAACCCTTATAGATTGATTTCATCTGTACGCTTATTGACAGGGCTTATTATATTTAATGCTGAGCCATCGTTCTACATCATATTACGATTATAATAATTCCAAAACATGAATATTAGTGGTTCAATGTTATGTATTTTACGTATTTTTTGTTTTAATCAACGCGTTTTTTTAAAATATTAATTATCCTTTTTAACCGACCTTGAATTCTTCCATTCTATATGAGTTTTTAATTTTATTTATATGAAATTGATTTGATACCAAAGCTGAGGATAATAAATCCGTTCTTCGAACAAATCAATGCAACAGTGTTATATAGACAGTAAGAAGTAAATTAAAATATTAAATATAATAATTTAAAATTAGAGAATATGTTGTAAGTTTTAAGTAAAGTTTTACATTCAGCTACCTTTTAGCTATTGTAAGTAAATGGGTCGATTCTACAGTAGGAAATAGTCGGAAAACGGAATAAATTTTTTGGTTTCAGACTTCGTTTCCGAGGAAATCGTCAGGTTTGCGTGCTTAGCATTTGTAAGAAGTAGAATCAGTAAGGAGGTCATGATCAGATATGTCGTACGATCTCATTCAACAGCTCGCATGTTAGTTGAATTCTTAAACTCGATTTTCTCGAATGCGAAGCGTCAAATGAAAAAAAGTTAATTGCATATTTTCGACTTATTTACCCCACTCCACAATTATAACGTAAAAGCCGAGATTCCCTGTATAAGAACTGCAAATATCTCTGATTCAAGTTATGCAGAATCAAGGATGGATTAAGGATATAAAGTTTTCCATTATGACCATTATTAATAACATCAGGATAATCTTTTTTTAAACTTTATCATGTCAAGATGGATAATGGTCTTTCGTAAAGCGCGAATAAAAATATACTGCATCCCTCTGAATCAGTGGTTCTTAACTTTTTTAAGTCAGGGAACACTTTTGATGATATGAAAAATTTGCGGAACACCGAAACTAATGATCCAAAAAACAAATAAAAATATCCGGCATATAAATAAATATATATAATATATTTAGCGGAATTTACACTCATAAATGTATTCAGTTCCAACCCGTATTTTCAGCAATAATATATAAATTTGAAAATAAAGGACGACAAAATAAAAATATTTTCAATACTCTTTAAATAAAATACTATTTTCAAATTCTATTTTTGAACATTACTGCATCAAATAAATTATTTTATTTTCAAAGTTATACTTTAAAATAAATAGGATTATATATTACTTAGTATTTAATATACTATTTGCCCCAACTCTATTATTAGGCTAAAATAAAAAAAATGACAGTATTATTGTTTACTTAGAGATTATATTCCGTCTAAAAGTAGCTTTGGACGCCTCTACAATATACTATTATGTATTCGAAACAGTTTTATCTGTTTCTGGAAAACGTATTTTTTTTACTTTTGTTACACGAATACAATACGTACATATAGTACAATGACACATGAATAAGTAAGTCAAGACAGTAAGTAATGTTATAAATAGACAGCGGATCTTTATGCAAAATAAAAATTTTCCACCTAAATTACAACAAACCGGAGTGACACAGAAATTTATTGTTTCTCTTAATATGTTCAATAGGTTAAAACTGATATAAAACTATTTTCAGATTCTTTTGATATTATTAACGTTTTAAATTACACCTACACATTTTTGTCATAAGCGCATAAAATCCGCTATCTAAATCTAAGCGGCAGTATTTACTGGTAGTCGGGAATTGTTTATACCGAATTTAGAAAGTAATTTACAGTTTACATGTACGTGTGCAAAAGTTGTGTTTGCAAAGCAGATACAGATCTTTGAATTTTAAATCGGTACCACAGCATAAAGTAACTGGTGTGGTAAATTTATGAGGGGTCAAACTACCCCTTTTAATTCATCCGCCGAAGCTGCTGCAGACCTTGCTTACTACAATAGTAGGTTAAACAATAAAATTCCGGAGGGAACGAATTCCATAATTAAAGTATTGCAGGAATGAATAGAATGGTGATATAAATTGTACATCATCAATAACATAGAATTTCTTCCTCACATTCTATTGTGTTATCAAAAACGAAGAGGTTCTTGCATATTATGCTCTCTAATATAATTATTTAATTATTATACTTCTCATAATTAAAATATTGTGATGATATTGTATGTAAAACTGGTATTGGAAACACGAAAATGGAATCGCAGAAAAGGTTACCATTGCACAGTAATAATTATACAAGAATAATTATTATATGCATATTCTCGTTCTGCCATAATTAATTTCTTATGTATTTTATAATTAACAACTTTGAACGTAGTTGAAAACTTCTAATCGGATATTATACATAGTGAAATTTTGATTGGTGACACGAAAAGGTAACCTTCTAGAAAAAGTAATAAATATAGTCTGCGTATCTTTATGTAATTTCCAGTTTTCATAGACAAATTTTAAAAAGTGGCACGAAATAAAATCCTACTTTTCATGAGAACATCGTCTGTAGATTCAAAACAAATCTTATTAAATTCTATCGAATTTTATATTCTAGAATTCTTTATATTCAGAAATAGACTGCGAATTTTATGCATTTATGACAAAAATGATCCGCGGTGCAACTAGATACAGTTGACAAATTAAAAGAAGTTGATAACATTAATTTCTTAGGCTCAGCTCATTGAAATTATAGAAAAAAGTATATCTCTTCTATTTGGCTCCTGTTCTTTGTAATTGATGTAAACGATTTTCATTTTGCATAAAGATCCGCAGCCTAATAATAAGTAAGATGTTTTGTACATTCAGTTATTACTATTACTAAAATAAGAATTGTCCATGTCAATTGTGTAAAGCAGAAGACAGACAATAATATACCTCTTTGTTTAATAATTTTAATCATTTGAAAATGGTGTTGTAACATTTTGTTCTAATATCTTCACGGTGTCGTGTTACAAAAGTAGTAGGTCTACTTTTTCTCACAAGTGCATAAAGATCTCCATTCTAGTTATTACAGCGAATTATTAAACCTGATGTCTGATAGAATAAAAAATAAGTGTGGTGATTTATTTAAAATTCATATTTATTTTATTGATTATTGAGTTTTAAATGCGATTTCACCGGTTATTTTATCCATTGTTCTCACAGTTCGCGTAATTTCCACTTATCTGGTTCCATCCCTGCGGTGTGTTTTTGCGAATGGTACGATAGGATGCAGTTAATGGCGAATGATAAGTTTTATGGAGCTGATGGTAAAAAAAGGAAGTGAAAAAGATAAACGACGCACATTTATTACGAGCATCGACGTTTGAGAAAGTTTATCAATGATTAATGTTGAATTGGTGGCTGCTTTTCATTCTGTTTTCTTTTCTACCAATGCCGGGGGATTCTTTTCCTTCGATTAGGTGGAACTCAATGGAAAGCTTAAAACATATCGGGCTACAAGGAAACAATTAGTATTCCTTTGACGTATCTGTTGATACGTCTGTCTGATTTTTGACATTTTGTCATCCAAATCCACTGGATTACTCCAACATTATAAAATACTAATGTAAAGTATAGATACTTACGAATTGTTTAAAATCTTCTGTTCATCCGTCGGATTCACAGGATACTGCCATTTACGCGAATATGTCTTAATAAAATAACACACTTCCACAGAATTACTAACACTATGCAACTTGCTTTCCAAAATTGTGATAGCGAATGAGCAGAACTTACTCCGACCATGATCAAAACAGTACTGCGATTGTCACATCGGTTTTTTCGTGAATGGGTAAAGGTGTGGAAATTTAGGTGGGGAAATGTAGCGTTTGTTTGATGAATAACGGAAGGTCTTTAAATTGAGGAGAGGGAAATTGTTAAGGAAATTCCTTTTATATGTCTGTCTGTCGCACATGTTGTCCATCTGTCGGGGTTGAAATTGTCGGAGCGCGATTCGTGTGCATTTTTTGCCTGCTGTAAAGACTTTTACAGGTACACCACCTAATACGCTGGAGAAATGGTGAGGTACGCTAAGACTTTCGGAATTACTTTCGCAACATCGATCTTAATGTGATTTCCGCTTGAAAACAATGTTCAGTGTTTTATCCATATCAGTCCCCAGCACGGGTCTGCCGAGGGACATTTGTGCGCTAGGGACAGTATTCTTTGACTTTTGCCGAACGTAGATAAGGACCGTCGAGCTCGAGAGGCTTCGGTCGCTGAGAAATGTAAACATAGGTAATCCAAATTTTCAACTTCTTTATCTTTCATTATTTTTTTTTATGGGACTTCAATGAACATATTTGTGGAATTTTTCTAATTAAAATCATACCAAATATGATATAATTCCGATGATATTTACTTGTGTAATAGACAATTAAAGTTTCGGGCGCGAAGAAGGATAACGTATGGGAAAGAAAGAGACGCAAGGAGTCGCAGTCGCCGGCACATTTCAAAGGCTGGCCAGCCACTGTCCTTCCTTGCGCCAGAAACTTTAATTGTCTATTACACAAGTAAATATCATCGAAATTATATCATATTTGGTATGTTTTTTATTAGAAAAATGTCAAAAATATGATTATCGAAGTTCCATAAAAAATTAATGGAGGATAAAGAAGTTAAAAATTCGAATTAGGTGATCTGGGACATTTACAGGTCTTACTTTTGGTCGATTGAAACAAAAGAAATAGTTTCCAAGGAGGTATTGGTTTTTAAAAAATCATCTGAAAATATCGATTCTTGTCATCTTGGTTATTCGACTCCTTCAAGTCTACATTCTTAAAAATAGAATATAAAATACAAGATTTGAAACGCATTTGAAGTAGTTAGAAATAAAGTTGGCATTTGTAAGAAATTCATGAAGTGAGAAATGAGGACAAGCAGAATTATTTGTACGTATAGAAGATTCTGAAAACTCTTTGAAACTTTTAGAATAGTATTATTTTAGTATTTTAATATTTTTAATTTTAGCTACATAATTTATACATAAATTAATCATTTGTTTGTGACATGTGGTTCCTTTTCTTCTTTTAATGAGTAAACGGTGTTGGTGTAAAAAAACTTTAACAAGAATTTTCTTTGGTGTAAACAACTTTGCGGTAAGTTTCTTTTATAAATATTCACCGATCCTGAGGTATAGATTCACCCCCAGGACGTATGACTTTTAATAGACCCTGTACACAGACTGATACAAGGTATTCGTTCAGAAAGAAACTCGATGAATTTTTAAGAACGAATTCTTAACCCTTTGCACTCCGAATTATTTTTCAATTTTATTGCCAATAACTCCCAGCTATTTCAAGTGTTTCATTTAAAATTCACTTCGAAGGGCAGTTCCTTGGCTTCTACTTATTTCAAACAATTTCGTTTACTAATTATATTAAAGCTCTCTAACTTAATTGTAACTTATATTTTTTACATTTGAACTTATACTTGTTTTCAACTAAAGAATGCGACCGAAAGAAATAAAGGAAGAACCAAATAATATAAAAGCTCGTTTGATTTCCATTTTCCAATCTCCGATGTCGAGTCACAATCGACAAAATAGTGCAGTTTAAAAAAATACGATTGTTCGAATTCAGAAGAAAATGAAAAGTTATTAAAAAGCGATAGTCAACAAGAACGACGAGCAAACTCGTCTTCCTCGACCAAGTCTAAACGTAAAGCAAAGTTAGTTGGAGAAATAGGCAGAATTCGCGCAAATTGCGCGAGGTACGAGGGCTGTGTAGGGGGTGGCGATATTAAAGAGTTTGAAAACGACGGATAAAAAGGAGAGAATCTGCCGACGAAAGTTCTCAGCGAGTCGAGTTTACGACAATACTTCGGTGGAATCTCGCGGATGATCACGTAGGTGCGCCGCACCGATGCTATGTTCCCCGTGAATTCTTGCGCGTCGAAGAAAGTTGGCCACCCCTCTGCTGAAACAAATGAGCGCTTTGTCTCTCGGTAGGTTTAAAGCCAGGCGCGGCGCGGCGATCTAGTAGCGGGAAGTTTCGGCATCGTAGCCAGAGCTTTTATTCTTTCCTGCTCTCTGTCCCTTCGTCTTCTCTTTGACCGTGCCCTGCCCGCAGCCCCTTTTCCGCCGTTCGTCCTCCCACGCTCCCGATCCGAATCTCGACATGAAATAAGAAGAGAGTAAATACTCGGAGTCGTCTCCGAGTACATGGACGTTTGGCATGAAACCAAATTCCAACGGCAGGAGGTATATCATCGCTGGCAAGTGAACATGTACATATACAGTGTCCCCTTTGAAATCATTCTCGCAGCTTATTTCGAAGCGATGACGGTAACGAGATTTTTCTCTGAGGGTGGTCGCGCCACGGGAGGAACTGGGCCATGCAACCGTTTGCTATTTTACTTTCCAATTAGGTTCCTGCGAGGGTCGCGATCCATTTTATTTTTGTACACATGTCCTGGTTCCACTTTGTACACCGTGCGCTCAAATTTAATCACATTAACCGCTTCGCTGCGCCCGAGTCGACCGAAAATCGTTCGCGACATGCGCAGCCATAATTGCCCGTTCATCGTTGATGATTAAACATCCTGCAGAATATTGCATATTTTCATAATAAATTGTAGAGTCTTCAGTATTATGGACATTAATGTGAAGGAGGAGCTCTTTACTGCGGCTGAGAAATCACTAGGAATGTCACTGCGGTGTGAATTACAGCTACGATGAGAAACGGGCTTTGCTTTAGTCTAACTTTTTAGGTTAGGTACCTATTCAATACACGCGAGTTGGCAGGATACGATTCTAGATAAAGTGTATCATAGATAAAATAAGAAGAGTAACAAAAATAAAAGGCAAAGTAAAATTAAGTGGAACAAAGAAGAAATGGAGATTTTAAGAAATAAAAAGGAAGAAGAATTGAGTTTACATTGTTATTAATTTAAAACAGCTACAAACTAAAGATAATAAATATTACTCAAATATTGGTTACAAAAATTGGTTTATTAATTTTAGATGTAATAAATCAAAAAATTATTTTTTACTGTATTCAGGACTTATTTAAATTATTATAGATATATGTAGAATTAAATTAATATACCTATTATTATAACACCTATTGTTTTCGCATTCAGAACACTCTTCTATAAAATACTTACACATATTACTTTATACTAACATAGCGGATAGTTTTATTATTATTTAGATACCTAGTTCGATACAATAAAAATAGAAAAAGAAACTTCTTTCGTCCTTTTAATAAAAAAATTAAGAAGAGAGGCTCATTACTACTACGCAAAAATCACTAGGAATTTTCCCTAATATTCGGAACACATCGTTCTTCTATAAACGGCTTACACATATTATTATACATATTATGATTAGACTGCGGATTTTTATGCATTTATGAAGAAATTGATTGGACGAAGCGCGTAAAATAGCAAACAATTGGAAAAGTTGAAGAATATTCGAACATTGTCTTTAATCCAAGAAAGTGATTACGGGATGAAATCAATTTTTATTTTACTCCTGGTTCCCACAGTCAGAGCAGTTTTATTTTGCATAAATATCCGCAACGTAGTTATGATAAATTAGGAATAATTAAAATTAAGTACGAGCGCAGCATGATACCGCAATAATCGGTACAGTTACCCTAATGTCGAACCGCGAACGAGCTTACTATGTGCAGAAGCTAATAATACTCGTCCGCAAAGGACACAAAGGAAGTTAATATGCGGGAGGTTGTGTCAATAGTCATAAATAATCTCGCGACAATGGCGCCGTAACCAGCCCTTAAACCCGAGCTTCGCCGACAAGAGAGCTACGCGAGAACAAGGTAGCAGCAAGCTCGCCGTGTTCTTTTTTGCAAACTGCCGCCGTCCTTTCTGCGGCTCGCGCGAGCTACGAACATCGTAAATCGTCCGAGGGATAATTGAAAATGAAAATAGAACGGGGTTGCGCTGCGCAGGTATTTAGAAGGAACACGACCTTAATGAGCCCGCCGGAACGTTTGTTGCGGGCGAACGTCGCTAAGCATCCTGGGAAACGACTTTAATTCCCTTCAAGATTAGTAGTCAGATTGAAGCTATACACGGATTCGAAACGGTTCGAGTCGGTTCCATTGTCGCTCGGAAAGCAGCGGCGCTTTGTTGCCGCGACTTGCAATCAACGGGTTAATCGTGTACCATTCGATAGCGCCGGCGACTCACGTCATGGGTATATCATGGCATCGGTAATAAGGCGACTGCGAATTTACCTGTTTGAAGATTACACGACAAAAACAGGAACTGGAAACTTGAAACGCGACGTGAACTCTGACGTTGAATATGAATAAACGGAACAAGAGTTTTAATACTGTAGACCAGGGAGTTCCAACCTCTTCCCCTCCGAGAATTGCATGGTCCCACATCATCGAACCGCTTCCCGTTACAGTAAACGCCCCTTTACCGTCCAACAGCCGTGTTTTGCATGGACAGTGATCGTATCCGGACACTATTTTTTATTTATGATTACGTTTACCGCGCCGACCGAGACTTCAATAGAGAGCCGAATATAAAGGACATGTATTACTCGCTCAGATCTGCAGATCATTTTATATATTCATACAAACCCTGTATAATTTATCCTTACCTGTTTTCTCCTATTAGAAGTGGCTCCATTAAATCGGCCACAGGGAAACAAATGAATGATTGGCATTGTTATTGCTAATGCACGCAATTGTTCGCGAAATTTTTCAGTGTTGATCAAACGGTGAATGTGTACTCTACAAAATGGCTAATAATGCGATTTTTTACACAAAGACGAGAGTTCCATCATACTGAGAAGGCAATTCGCAGCAGTGTGTTAATTATCGCCAATTAATTTGACCGTACGATGCTTCTGCATCTGCCGTTCCATTGTAACGTGCGGATGGGATAATGACGCATTTCCTGCGAATGTCATTCGTTATTGACAATTCGGCCATACACCGTGAGAACACTGCAAATATACACGCCACAGCTTTTCGACAGCAGTCGTCACTCTTCGAAATCATTTACCAAATATGTGTGAATTTGTTGAAATCTATACAACATTTATTCATGTACGTGCCCATGATTATGAAAGTGATGTAAATCGAAATTAAAAAAGATATGAGTTCATCAGTTATTTCACATCACATTATTTTAAACTAAATGAACTAAATGTTTACGAAAACATTTAGTGTTAATATAAAAGAAAAATATCTTTTTTTATTTAAATATCTGGAAACGAGAAATATATAACTCAGACCACTTTTAATTAATGAGCTCATATATTGTTTAAAATAAAATTTTGAAATTATTACTAGACAGCGGATTTTTATGCAAAATAAAAATTTTCCACCGGAATTGCAACAAACTGGAGTGACATACAAATTTATTTACTTTCTCAATATGTTTGACAGGTTGAACAATATATTTTGAAATTCTTCTAATGTTTTCACTGTTTTAGATTACGCCTACTCATTTTTTCCATAACTGCATGAAATCCGCTGTCTAATTGTTACTTAGATTATCAGGATAAAGTCAGAGTTATTCTTCGTTTGACCGATATTCTTCGTTTCGAAACGATGATTTTGATTGTGTCAGTGTGAGTGTGTATGAATAACATGAAAATAAACGTGGAGAAAATATTCTTTCATGTGACTTGATAAAAGTTTGATTTCAATTACTTATGATATTTTATGAAAATTGATGTTGTCAATTTTATTAAAAATGTGTGTTAATTAAACGTGAAATAAATTTCACATTTGCAATAGTGTTTATTTAGTCATGGATAAAATAGAACATTCGAAACAGATTAAACTACAAATATCAAACTGAGAAATGTATGCTGGGTCAGTTACAATATTTAATTTTGTGTTATATTATACCGTTGTGTGTAATTGTGTTGTCGTCGATTATAACACCTGGCTGTATATTACGTGGTCCATAGTAGTATCCCAAGCTGTAAAGTAAAATTAAATTTGTAATACAAATTGAAACTCGAACTTCCACTGCAAAGTTTTCAAATAAATTATAATAAATTCGTTAATACTAAAATAGTAATAAAATATAAATACATCGAATCAATGATTCTCTCAAAATAGAAATAATATTTTTAAATAACGATGTCACAAACTCAAATGGCATTGATATATTTTATATAAATATTATGACTAGTTTAATGAATTCGAGAACAAACAAAAATTAAGTATGATAGATTGGTCGTTATCCCCGTTTTGCAGCATTAACAGGAAAAACAACATTATTTTTGACATAACTAGATATATCTTATAATAAATATACATGAATGGAAATTATGTTTGTTACCCTGTAGACATTTAAAGATTGATAGAACGACATTTAAGTATAGTTAAGTTTTGTGAAGCTGCGACTTTATTAAGACTTGGTTATTAACAAACATACAATTCTTTGACAGTTTCTCACGCTAGAATGAAAGAACCAAGATTTGGATATCCATAATCAATGGTACGATGTTGCATTGAAAATTGGAACATTCAAATACAATTCGACGCGAACTATCTTGTCGATATGGTTCTTCGTACATGTATCTACAGTTTCGTAACTATAAAAGTCTTTGGCTGTCTGGAATGTTGCTACACTTTATTGCTATTCACACATTAACGTACTACCTCGCATAAATAGTATAACACAATAATTTCACAGGTGTATAAATTACAATGTGCTTGGCACAGCTAGGAACTCGGATTGGAAACGTTACGATCAGTTACTGTGATTATATATCGTTAATCTACTTTTGATTATCAACGAGAAAATTAATATTAAAAATACAATTTTTTTACATTGAATCAATATTAACTATTCGTTAGACAGCGGATAGCGAAGGCATCGTAGTAAGCGTATTTAAAACGGAGCGCAGTGGAATGCGTGGCTCGTTACAACGTTCTTAATCCTGTTAATTCATTTTTTAACTATAAATCGAAACTTCAACAATAAACATTCATGTAAGTCCAAGTGGATTAATTCTATTATTAATTGAAGCGATACAAAAAGTTCGGCTAAATAACCGGACGAGAAGAAGAACGTGAAATTAGTTCCTCATTGAATTCCACATCGACGACCCCAAAATTCATCTTGGCGAGACACGACACTGTGAATCCTCACGTTTCGCCCCACTGAATCACATCGTTCTCTATGCACTTGTAATATTCACCGGGCTACGAGTAACCTAATTTACGATCGGGTTTGGAATGTATTTGCTAGACCGTGACATCAATTCAACCGTTGTTTGTCATTATTTCGGAGTACCGTTAATGCTGGCACGTGATCTTGCTGCTGTTCTTTACTAGTGCTCTTCAAATCACATTGTATAGACATCAGGTGACTGATTTTATTCTACATACAAATGAAGCCATGAAACATTTTTGCTACAGCTTTTCAAAGCGTATGAACTGTTCTAATTCTCAATTCCTCTTTCATTCTGAATATTTGATGGAAATTGACTTTTTGCGTTACTAATTAAACCCTTCAACCATTTCAAACAATACTAAACCATGTGAAACCGCACCTTAGACTGTTCTAATCTTCAATATTTTCTTTGCCTGCATATCTGACGAGCAAGGAATTTCTGCGTTACTATTTTAATCTTTCAACCATTTCAAACTATACCCAACAATATCAAGCCGCACCTTAGACTGTTCTAATCTTCAATATTTTTCGATGCCTGCATCCCTGATGAGAATGGACTTTTGGAGTTACTATTTTAATCTTTCAACCACTTCAAACAATACCAAAACATGTCAAACCACACCTTAGACTATTCTAATCTTCAGTTCCATCTTCGTCTGAGGATCTGATGAAAAATGGACGTTTTGCATTACTATTTCAAAACTTTAACCATGTCATACTATAACAAAATTCAATTTTGATTCCTTTTGAAGATTTGATAAAAATGGACTTTCTTCGTTATTATTTGAATCTTCTAATCTTGTATTCGTCCGACACTACTATTAGAATCTTCGGACTATATCAAAATTTTAAAAGTAGTCTTCAAATCATTTTCAAACTGTGTCAAATAACGCATGTGATCATGTTTTCTTCTTCCAGTAGTTCATCAGTCTTCAAAGGAGACTTAGTTACCTAAGCTCAAGATGGTTCAATGAATTTTTATTTCCCTAAAACTGTCACCTCTATTAGTACCTGAAATTGTAAAGCACATTAGATACAAATTGGCCCACCGTACCAATAATTTATATTTTTTCAGGAAATAGAAATGAGACCTAGAAAATACAGAATTCAAGCTGCCGCATCTTGAAAGCATATCAGACTTTTGCAAACTAATAGACTTCGATAAAAACAAACTGTTTGCAACAGTATCTGAGTCAATCATTATTAAACAATACCAAACCATTCATTCTCCAACACCACTTGAGCAATTCTACAAGCTTTTTTCGCCCAAAGGAGAGCCAAATCTAAACCTTCCTAGTTCATCATTCTTCCAAACAGTTATTTCCCAATAAAAAATAGACGTAAACTAGAATTCCTGTTATTTCTCTCCCAATAATTCGTTCCACTTAAATCCTCGATTTCTCGAAAGTCCAATAAAATCTTCTTCCACTACCGGCAAGGCTATCGACCGATTTAGTTACACAAACTGCTTCGTCGTTCCACTTTTATCTTCGACTTGGACTGATCGCCGCCTTGGAAGACCCAGAATCCCAGCAGCGGCAGCACCAAATAATGTCGACCCTTTAAATCCTTCATTCGTTCCTCGTCCCGAAGCTCCGGCAAAAAAGGGGCTTCCTCTAGCGTCACCAAGCCCGCATCAACCGCTTCCGAGTCCGTTTCTTTTACTCGCTGTCGGTATAGCCGGCGGTCTCCTGCAGTTTGTCAGTGTCCTTGTTAGCGCCCCCGTTGTTGGGACAGGAGACCTTGCTGTAGCCGTAGATCTGCGAGTTCCTCCTTCGGAGGTACCAGCTCACTGCCAGATAGGCTGTCGGCGCAATTATCAGCACGGCCAGGTTGATGGCGAACAGGATCGACATCCTGTAGAACCACAGGGTCGACTGCATCGTCCAGGACAGCTCCTTCAGGACGCATTGGGAGTCCGCAAAATTCGAATGCACCGAGTCCTTGTAGCAACGGGTGCACTGGCTGTCCAACGGCCCTGAACAGGCCATGCAGCTATAGTGACAGGGCACACAGCCTGACTTTGTCTCGTCGTAAACAGCAAAGGTCTTGGCTGGACACTTGCTCACGCAGATGCCATCGTACAGGTACCAGGACCGGTTACACTCTGAAAAATTACATACATTTTTGATGGCCGTCCGTCTGTTCCCCCTCGGCAGACTTCTCCTCGTGTGTCACGTTGTTTGTGTTTATTGTTGTGCGAACGTGTCGTGTGCCAACTGACGATTGGATGACATCGACGAATTTAACCGTTGAACAATTTCACTGTTTTTCGGTGTTCGTTTAACCACGGGTCAATCTGCAGAAAGCGAACATTTTAGTTCTACTGTTCCTTCCTGTTCAAGAGGCAACTGTGTGTGTGTGTGTGTGTGTGTGTGTGTGCACAAGGAGGGTGGTGTTTAAACGAATTTTTCTAATGAGAGATTCAGTAACTTCTTCATTCTAATTGGTTGCTACTGTAATTGTATAGGTGTATACAATATGACAAATAAATTTTGATTTTAATGAATTCCTTTTATTAGACACTTAGTTTATAGAAAACAGAGTATAGTATACTTTTTGCAGTTAAATGGAAAATATACCAGAGAAAATTCTGAAAATCGTTAAAATGTTATTAAATTAGATCTTTTTCTTGTTATCAGTAATGAGTAGACTGTAGAGTTTTATGCATTTATGGTTTCTGAAAATTTTCAATAAAAGGGTGGAATTTAAGATTCGGACGATTTTAACGAGTCACACTCGTCTTGACGATTTTAAACAAAGTTTACCAAATATGAATGGTACGCCTTTCTTTTTAAACGAAATAAAATTTGATTCGTTTTTAATCAATATTTAAGTATTAGAATAAATGTAGCTATACAGAAAATATAAATTTTCTTTACTCTTCTACGACGTTTTAATCACTGTAACTGTAAAGAAAGTTATACAGCAAGGTATTGAACCATTATATTTTATCAATCACAGTTGTCAAGTATTGTAAACCAGCTTTTATTGCTTTAATTATTGTTGTACTCGTTGCCAGTTATTTACTTGAAAATGTCGATGAATTTGAAAAAATAATTTTGAAATATCCAAAATATTCCAAAGTTGTTTAGTACCCAATTCTTTCGATCTTATAGAAAGTTGAGTTAAATCATTGTGTAAACTCGTAGAGTATTTGTTTCAAAGTAAAAGTCGTAAGTGTTGCATCAGTGATTCGAAAAATCTGCGGGATTGTGTCGTTTCGTGTAAGTATCCAATAATTACACGTTCCTCGAACGGCGCGAAGTTTGCAGATTGTCCCGTGATACAACAAGTTGGATATTCAAGTAATATCCGTGTCGAGAGCAAGTTTGGAACACTCCTCAGACGCAAGGTATGTTTAGAGCACCTTTATGCAGTTAATGCAAATGTTGGTAAACCTATGCTCAACACGGAACAATCAAGGATCCCGAATTACGGTTCGAATTAATGATCATAGAAGCCGGAAACGACTAATAGCTTGGAACTACAATTTCCGCCGATGGGTATATCGTTTCGGATCAAATGCCAATAGAAATGTTCGGAAGTTATGTCATCCATATGAAATCATTTAAACATTTTCTACATTCCTCGTCTACTCGAACGTGGAAAAAACAATGAAATCTGCTTCAACCAAACTGTGAATACACTTTTCACAGAATGAATTTTTTAGTTCGGCTTAAACGCCGATAGCAAATTTGCAAGGCAATGTCGTGCATAGCAAATTATTTAGAGTGTTGACTTTATGCATCTATTGCGTATTTGAACGTGTCGATTTGAAGTCAATTCAATTAAATCCTAAAAACATATTTTCCGATTTGGAAAATTGGCAAAACGTCATTTTAAAGACAATGTCATCCACATCAAATTATTTAGACTGCTGACTTGATCATTTTATTGATAAATTATCAAAGTAGGATTTTCTGTGTATTTAATTTGTTCGTGAAAATGATTTGCGTAAAAAACACCAGCAGTCTAAAATATTCGTTTGTGTGTGTGTTCGTGTTGAAGACAATGCATATTAATCATAGCTTACATAAAAAAAGGAACATAATAATATGTTACAAGTTATGATAAATACTACTTAAAACTAATGTACATTGACACGATAACGGCGCTGTAGAACTTAACGATAAATAAATACAAATAAAAATATATTCACCGAATTAGGCCTCGGTGAATTCCACTGATTTGATATTTAATTTGTTTGCGAAATTAATGGACATTCGAGAGAGCGTCTCAAGCTTTGATTCGCCCAGCCCTAATCCAAATCGGTCTTGCTTGTTTTGTAAGTAAACATAGAGATCTCAATTTGCGTTATTTTGTAAAGGAAAACAATTAAGCGAGCAAGAACCAACTACGGAGAATTAACCTTGCTGGCTACTATTTACAACACTATGTCACAACGAGCGCGACTACGTAAGCATGCTAGACGACTACATAGATTCGTTATGATACTAGGTGGAACTGAATGCATGTTGAGAGTGTAAATTTATGTGCATACGTATCGATCAATTTCCCAATTATTGCGAGGAAGTTTGAATTTGATGAACAAGAGGTGCTCAACAATTCTATTATTTCAGTAAAGATTACTCGGAGTTTGAATTTTACGTTAAAAGAATTTTATAATATAAGTACATTTACTTATTTGTTAACATTCAAATGCAAACAGTTTATTTTCCACACACACATATATATGTCTATATACTTCGAAATAAACTCTTTCTTTTATAGAAATGAATTTCAGAATTACAAACACCGTGCCGTGATTAGTACAAACAATTAGACAACTTCGTACTTCATGTATGCAGTTAATTGAAGCTTGAGAGATGGAGCAAGTATTTTAGCTATCATAACCAGCAGCCAAATTTCACACACACATAAACATATTGATAGTCGCAGGCAAGAAGAATGAAAAATAAGCAACATTATTAATTACGAGACAGCAAACAGTAAAGCTTGTGAGGGAATAGTGAACGCATGTTAATTATGTAATACAGTAATTTGAGTCCAAGCAGGCATTATGTACACTCACATTATCGTAACATTGTTATAATTTTCTGAAATGTTGAATATTTTAACTATTTTTCGATTACATTTTCATTTAATTGAACGTAATGAGTTCATTGAATTGAAGAAAATTCGTGTACTTCCCGGAAATGGGAGGTTCCTTGGGTCATTTGAAGCGACATTCTCTTTTACAAAAATGACGTCGGCGGCTTTGTTTAGGAGTTATTAACGAAAAACACGGACCAATCAGAGCGCGGCTATAGCGAACGGAGTTCGACTCAGCGACAGGTCCCGCTTAGCGTGGCGGCGCCATTGGCCGAGCCAGAATCAATCCGCTGTAGCCGCGCTCTGATTGATCAATGTTTTTCGTTAATAACTCCTAAAAAAAGCCGCCGACGTAATTTTTGTAAAGGAAAATGTCGCTTCAAATGATCCAAGGAACCTCCCATTTCCGGGAAGTACACGAATTTTAGGACACCCTGTATGGCAAAACTAACGAGGTGTAATTTAAAACAGTAAAAACATTAGAGGAATTTAAAAATATTGTTATATTACTTTCAACCTATTAAACATATTAAGAAAGAAAATAAAGTTCTATTTCACTACAGTTTGTTGCATTTCAGCTAGAACATTTTTTATTTTGCATAAAGGTCCGCTGTCTAGTAATGACAAAGTTAATACTCGAAGTCTGAAAATTCTTTTATGCAAATATCACTGAGATTTTCATTAATCTCTGTAATGTAGAATACAAACCCTATATACAGTGTATTAAAAATTGCAATAGACCAAAAACTCCTCCTCATCTTTGTAGGAGGGTCATCTACCTTTGTAATTGTATAAAAATTAACAGACCTCACGTCAAACATAATGTCTCTTGACATCTAGTCGCCCGTCCCACGCGAGCCACCCCCAGAATCGAGCAAAAATTGTATTTAAATAAAAATTTCAAATAAAGTGGGTATTTTTTCAAGTATATCGTAAACCCACTTTATTTGAAATTTTTATATAAATAAAAATTTTGCCCAACTCTAGCCACCCCCATACAAATCCAAAGTGTCCCGGGTCTATCGAAGCGTGTTAGAACTAATTTCATACTACTCTACTACAAGTTAGTCTAATATTGCTAGTCTACTATTGTCGCCTACAATACAAACAACTCGATACGAAAGCAACGTTCAGCGAGAGGATACATGTACGTAGGAACATTACAGAACGATAGAGAAGTAAGACTCACCGTGCTGGTGAAGCGATCAGGGATAGGTGTTTTATTATTATTTGTTTTTTATTGATTGGTTGTACATGTGTGTTTGTGGATGTGGATGTGGTTGGTGATGGTAGTTGGTGATGGTGGTTGGCTGGTCTGAGAAAATCCGCACCGCAACTCGCCCACGGAGAGGCCCAAGTACCTAAATACGTTTTCAGAACCTGCTATGGAGTAAAGGGATGAAGCGACACGTGACGCTTCGGGTGCACCGAGTAATCTTTCTTTTCACCTCTGTGTCCCCGCCGCGAAGAATTCAATTTTGATCTTCTGGATAAACGGTACCCGATCATCTTTCTTTTATTTTTCCTTCTCCTCCTTCTCCTCCTCCTCCTCTCTCTTTCTCTCTGCCTTTCTTTTTTCCATCCCTTGGTCGCCGGTCTCTCTTTCACGAGAGAAACTCGATTTGTCGCGTCGGAAATTACTGTGGATTTCTTTGTCTTATTTTCGTGCTGGCTACGCGTAACAGCGGA
This sequence comes from Lasioglossum vierecki, assembly GCA_028455595.1. Lineage (NCBI taxonomy): Eukaryota > Metazoa > Arthropoda > Insecta > Hymenoptera > Halictidae > Lasioglossum > Lasioglossum vierecki. The sequence goes on along the minus strand of CM052337.1, from coordinate 622,051 downwards.
CTCCCTTCCGCCGATGGCTCAGAGTGTGTCACGGCTGGTCCCGTTGCTTTTATCGATTTTATTAAGCATCCCGGCAAACAGTTGAATAAACCCTCTGTTGTTCAGTGACTCGCAGATTCGGCTGAACAGGATCCACGGACACACTTCGAGTGTGAAGTGCGGATCAACAACGAATAACACTGCGTAAAAAGTCGATGGAACCGGTGTCCAATGAATTTACCGCGTTGCCAATCTTTCGTTCCCGAAATCGGGTCGAGGATTCGCGAAATAGAACGATCAGCTCGCGCTCTGTAAACTGGAGAAATTCGTGTTTCATTGTTATTCCTTGCGCTGAATATATTTCATCGATATTCACATCTACTGTTCATAATGAAACGTACTGTGGATTCGTAGTTATATTCACGATCGAGAGAAACGTTTTTGAAGTGTTGTCAAATATAATGTACACCTTTTTAGGCTCACCGGAGGTTATCGTTAATATCTTCTTATTGAACTTTTTAATTGTCCTATTTATCGAAGGTACAGGGTGTAAAGAAATGTTTGAAAATGAAGTTTTGTAAAATAAGTGACAACAAAATTGTCCTTGATCTTGTACACCCTGTACAGCTAAATTCTCGTTTTAGCTGATTTCACTGTCCAACAAAATTCAATTTTTTCATGTTACCATACAACTGTTGCGTGGATCTTGTAGAGTTTTTTGACGTATTTTTCGAATTTGAATAAATATTGTGATGTTATTATAAAAGATATTGTACTGTTCTTTACAGCAAAAGATTCTCTAGACTTTCCCGAATCGAGTGATGTGCAATAATAATATGTTGTGATTGTTGAAACTTGTTTAAACAATCATTAAAGACGGACAAACATATTTTTTAATGTATCAGAAAAAACAAGGGTCCAGCGAAAAATTGAACTACACTATGCGATAAAGCAGACTTTTATCTTGAGAAACCACCCTGCCAAGTTGCAAACGTCGATGTTTTCACCGAACCAGAAAGCAAAATATCTTCTGATGTAAAGAACAATACAATATCTTTTATAATAACATCACAATATTTGTTCAAACTCAAAAAATATGTCTTTTCTCAAATTCAAATTTCTAAAAAACTGTGCGCGTACGAGGAAAATTAAGACCAGTTTCCGAAGCAGCGCGAAAAACTCTATAAGATCCATCCAACAATTGTATAGAAATATTTTTGTTGTTGGACAGTGTTTTTATTCAATGGTAAATATTGGAAAACCTATCCTCTCATATTAAATTTAATTATTGATAAATATATTCTGTATTCTTCAAGAAAAATATCTTCCAGAGGATTTACTCTTGAGGAATACTCAACTGAGCATTCTTGCTTTCTTTTTTTGTAGTATGTTTACGTATTAATGTTTCTAATCTCTGCATTTTGATGCCACAGTATTTTGCAGTACCGTTGCAAGACGTAATATAAAATTACAAAATGGCAAAGTACCGGAAATCTGCGAGTCATTCGGTACGTAGAAATTTTATGCACTACAATTTTAAGGTAACTTGCTACGATGCAGTTTCGTTTACACCTACCTTGTGCCTTCGCGAGTACTAAGATAGCATGTAACAACCAAATTATTTACACAGGACATTTACACACATCACGAGATACATAATTTCTTAATATACGGCACAGGTAACTCCATTAAATGTTTCTTGGATTAGGAATTATTATTCCAAGAAAGCAGGGAATAATCGTATAAAATTAAAAATCGAAGGTGCAAGGATGTATATAAGGGAATAGTACAAGGAACACTGTTAATCATTTTAGTAAAGGAATGTCAGGTATTCAAAACGAGATTTCGATTATGAATTTGTGAATAACTTTAAAAAGTAAACGACTGCAACGTATTATTACACTCTTAAAACAACATTAGATGTGAATTATTTACAACATTATCATAAAAAAGGTAAACAATCAACCTTTAAACTACCACCAATTACATTTGTTAAACTAGTTATCTGCAAACACGTGTAACAAAACTCAAGGTGCAAACGAGATACAGGGTGGTCTAAAAATTTAGGCTGAGAGGTGGCTGCTTCATAATTGACAACAAATTGGCAAACATACTACTTTTATCATTATAAAATTGTCACACATGTGTGAATACAAATGTTTAACTTACTAAAAAGAGAAATGTAAAATATGAAATGTACTTCAAAATTGATTATTTATCATGAAAAATTGTTATTTTAAAGATGCTATTGAAGTGAGGATATATTTTCCAACATAAAATGTTCAAAGACTATTTAAATATAATTTTCATACGTATTCTCTGAATATAATTTTATAAAAATCTTGGAAATATATTCAAATTATCAACAGCATCTTTAACATATCAATTTGTCGAGCTAAATAAATTATTTTCATAAAATGTTTAATAATATCATTATTTTGAAATCGTTCAGAAAGTAGCTCTAACAAAACCATGTGATTAGAACCATCCCTATAGTGCTGCTACAACTACATACGTCTACAGTTTCAAATAGAAGGAAAATTATGAATAAAATAATGTATAGAATTTTGCACAATGCATGCACAAACACCATAAACAACATAAAAACGTTCATTTGAATGCATGAAAATGCGTTCACAAAAAGAACATGCAACGCTGCGACACACAGTAGTTTCCTGCGAAATAATTAACGTTCCTAAAAGGTTAATGAATTGCAGGCAAGGAAACGTTACTATTTGAAAGTCGCACGAAACTGTCCGAGAAAGTTAGGTCGTTGGAAAAGAAACGAACAGTGTCGCGTCGGATCGCTTCAAGTGCGAGCAATTAAAATTTGGAAACGGTCACTGGTATACAGGATTTCACGAGATGGAGCTATTAGGCGATGCTGTCCAACTATGTAAACTGTTAAGTATTTTCATTATTCAAATACAGGTGTTATGGGGCCTTTCGTCGAGTTCACGTGAAAATTCGCTGAATTATTCATGGGCGCAGCCAGAAAACTTTCTGTATACGGGAAAGTTAAATTAAAATCTATTCCTATGTTAACTTCTAACGGTGTAACTCCGCGCGCGCTCATCGCGTCTCTTGTTTTCAAATCTTTCCAAATCCTGTCATTAGCATTTATCCCGTTATCCGGCTTCATAACGGTATACAGTTCAAATCGTTCCGGAAAATTATGCATCGCCGGCCGATGTACCTATGAATAACGTAGCGACTTCGCGAGGAGATGTAACAGCTTCCGGAGAAAATATTGCACATAGTTCCAGACGATACGCTCTCGACGCAATAAAGACAGATGAACAGAAACAAGATTTTCATCTTTTTCTGCCGATCATTCGTTTCTGAGAAAATCTTATGAATTATTCGTGCCGTTTGAATGTTACTGGTTGCAATAAATGTCCACATATTTACAGCTGGTAAATTTAGATAAATAGTTTATTTAACGCTACGAATTATACAGGATGTCTCAACTGAAGGAGGACACCTAAATATTTCCTTTATTTTTAATCGCACAAAAAATATATATGGCATAATTTAAATGATATCAAAGGAGGAATATCATAGAAGAACAATTTTTTTGTCCGGTTGTTTTTTCATAGTTTTCTCAAGGTCATCTTTATTTTTTATCGGGTAAAATTATTTTTTTTTATTCTAACTTACCTTCAGGTGACCTTGAGTAAGTTCAAATGTAATTCTAATATTATCCTACAATTTTATCACATTTTTTTGGTACTCAAACGTGAAAGTAATAACTTATTACAAGATAGAATCAAAAAAAAGTTTTCCCAATAAAAAATAACGACGACTTTGAAGAAAAACTATGAAAAAATTACCGGACAAAAAAAATGTTCTTCTATGATATTCCTGCTTCAATTTAAAAAAAAAGAGATTTTTAGGTGGCCACCTTCAGCTGAGATACTTTGTGTAACTTTATTTTAACAGAGAATTAATGTTGACTTAAACTGTCTGTTGAAAAAGAATTAGTAGAATATATGCAAATTGTTTACCAAATTTTAAGAAATAATATAAAAACATTTATACTATTTACATGAATGTATGTAAATATTTATACATATGTATAGAAATCTCTAACACCAGTGACAAATAACTTTAAATAACAGGTAGGTAATTTTTGCTTAATTATGGCTACAGTATTGGCTACGATTTTATTGATATGTCGTAATAAATATTTGTTATTTTGTTCGATAATTATGTAAAAGTTGTAAAATAGGAACCTAACGTGATAAAAAAAGTGTACTTGCGAGTTTTCAATGATCAACAAATATAATAAGCAAACACATACTTTCAGACCATAGTGCACTCCTTTGTCTGACCATTATTGGCTGTTTCTACTGCCAGTACCATTTTTATTGTTTCACGTTAATTATAAATAGATTGTCAAAGAATTTTATCAGTCAATTTACTATGGATGACACAGTTGGACAAATGTGCTAATTCAATTCGGAAACTGGCGTATTTTAGTAATTTTTAATGTCTTAATATTTTCTCAAAAACGAAATCTCAAACGCATGAAATAATCTCATTTTCTAAAAAATTTTGACACAGCTACATATATGACACACAAGATAAAAATGTTATCGTAATTGAAAGTACAGACTTCCAATAAACTAAAAATTATTTTAAACCTTTCTAATAAAAAAGAATCTGATAATCGATTTTCGAAACTAAATCTACGATTTTGGGATGATAATACCATCGTTTCGTAAAACCTTCATGTAATAAAAAGTAGGATTAATACAATTCCGACAGAGCCCCAATAAAAACTAGAAACTAGATTGCATTAAACTAGTTATATAAACATCTTAATTTTGAATTCATAATGTGTTAAAACATAAATTAATAACATAGTCAGAAAGCATCGGAATACCACACTTGCTTAAGTTCTCAATTTTATGTGTTTGTGGCAAGGTCCAAAAAGCAACAAAGTATGAGTTTGTCATGATCGTCGATTTTTCTAAAGAATTAGTTTCGAAATTATTTCTCACAAAAATCAGAATTGAAATATACCTCAGCAATCTAGTAGTCATCGTCAAACACTCAAGAACTACAAAAAAACTTAATTATTAAAATATCAATTGGTTTCGTGTTTCCCAGTGACCTATGGAACCATAGTTCATACCAACGCGCAGTCAATCTCAAAATGTCTTCGTTGTCTACAGTTTAAAACAGAATGTTTTCTTTTTTAAATTAAATCAAACGGCTACAGTTGTCTGATAACGTAGAATGCTTGGATAAGTAAACACCTGGTCATGTGTAACTTTGTTACAAAATTACAAACTGCAGTCAAAATCGTAAGAAAAATAATAAAGATCGTGCTTTATAACTTTTTCTACTTGTCCGTGGAAGAAAAATTTAACAAATACATTTTGAATATGTTTGTCCATCATATGCACGTCAAATAGAAATTATGGATACTTGAACAATGTTAATTTTGTTAAAAAAATAGTACAATAATAAATTGGAACTCTTATTAAAGATCGAGCCTCTAATTCGAGTTTTGTAATTGTTGTGTCTTACAAGGAGGGGTCACAGTGGTGACTTTGTTGATATTGGTTAAACTTTTTCTGGAGAATCTAGAGTAAAAATAAGTCGACCCATGTCCGAGCATTTTTAATAATACATACTTATTATTTATCAAGGTATTTTAATTTTCTGATATATAGAATATTCATTGATATACTTTATTTCTTAATCATGTAAGAACATCTATGCTTCTATATTTTTTTGTTCATTTTACTTTAAACTTTTAAGTTTTAATTCCATTTTCCTTTGTTTCTCTTTTCATACGAAATGTTTTCTTTTCTTCCTACGTTTCTACTCTTGATATTTAGAGGATCCATAAGGTGATACGCCCTGTAAAACCATTTGAAACAAATATTTTTGGCAGTATGAACATTTTATGAATGCCAATGAATTACAAAGGAACTTTGCTGTTCTGATATCATTCCAAGATCAAACTTGATTCACGTTGGAAAAAGTAGATTTGTGGGATAAAGTCCGGAAAAATGAAGATATGAAGAAGAAATTGAAGTAGTAGTAGTTGATGATATATTTGGTCTTCTCAGGGTTTCCAATCTATTTACCAATCTCCCCTTGTTTCCACTTCCACTATCGCCAAATTTCAGAATATTTCATCTTAATTTTCTTCGAAGAAATTGAAGTAAATCGAAATATTTAAAAATTTAAAAGTATTTTTTAATAAGTATTGTCAAATACGCTGGGACATCAGTTTGCTTATTTTTGTCGTAGATTCGCCGAAAAAAGTTTATTTAAAATCAACGACCCTACCGCCGTGACTCCTCCTTAGTAAAGGTGTAGAAAGACTTTTTGGATCGACTGTGAAAGTGCTCGAAGGCCGGTGTTATACGTGGAAGGGGGCCGAGGGATCGTGAATGCCGTAAAAACTTGCTCGCTGAACAGGCAGGCCGCCACCCGCGTTCTAGATTGAGCGATCAGTCATGCGACAAATACGGCACGATTCCAAAACCACATGAATCCGCTAAACATGCAACCGAACGTGCTCGGTATTTGCCATATCTACCTATGTGAAATTCGACGGAGGCATGCTTTAGTGGCACGTACCTGTCTCCCCCGTACGAAATAGAAACCAGCGTTTAGTGTGACTGTGACTATGTGTGTGTGTGTACATACGAGTCTGAGCAATCTAACCGGGCAATGATTCGATTAGTTCTTGAACGAGCGCGCGCCGTGTCATGTCGTCGTGATCAATAACGAATGCCCGGCTGGGTTTTCTTTGTTCAGGATATTTTTCCCCTTTTAATTCATCCATGATATACAAATTTCAATGTCGCATATAATGGTTTCATAGTAGTTGCAATTACTTATACAATATTATTATGTATATGTGTACATAAACGTACGTGTTATGTACTCTGACACCTTTCCTTCGATAGTTTTCTTCTTCCTCCTCGTCGCTACAACGGCGATCTTCTAATTCCGCGAACGAACCTCGTATGGAGGAACCTTCTATTTCTCTCTTTCTTTTTATGTTTCTTCTTTTGTTCCGCGGTTTTCTTTTATGTTTCTTTCGCAGCGGCGACCCGCCGGCAAGAGAGAAACCCGAGACGCGAGGAAGAAGAAAACGGTGTTAAGGCGTGAACACGTCAGGCTAGTCGCACCTCGCAGCTCCTCCTCTCTCTCTCTCTCTCTCTCTCTCTCTTTCTCTCTCTCTTTCTCTCTCTCTCTCTCTCTTTCACTTTCTCTCATCTCTCAGAACTCTATAACTTAGGATATGTCGCCTTTCCAAGCAAAGATACATTTTACAATACATACAAACATTTACAATAGATACATTAACAATATGGTGGACCGCGCCGCCGCTGGACAACGTCGGAACTCCGAATCGGGGAAAACTTTCGTTATCTTTTTGTCATTTTATAGATCTTGATCTTTCTGTTTTGCTATCTAAGAATAAATATTGTGTCTCAGTTTTTTGGTTCAATCGTTATATTGGTTAGGAGGTATTTTATGATTTTGTTATTTTATTCGGACACATTTCATTTCGGCTAGGAACATAGTGGAAATCAAGCAAATGTTTAGTTTAGAAAAAGTCAACATTCATACGCGTGGAACAATTCTTTTTTCTTGATTGAAAAATTCAATTAAGCCCTCAATTAGTCAGTTGCAAGCTCTGCAAAACTTTTTAAACCTGCGACGACGTGGCCTATTTTGAGCCAGAATATTAAAGTCGTCAGTTAAGTACCCAATTTCTGGCGATTAAATTCAACGAACAGCTGTTAAGAACAATACAAAGATTAACGTGTCTAGGACAAGTACCTTCAATATTATAATTCAAGAACAAAAAATTGATAAAGCAATTCGTCTTAGCTAACACATTAGAAAATTTCAATCTGTAATTGATAACAGAAAAAACGTGAGATACGAATCACTTTTTTTTTGAGGTAATGATAGCATCGAAATTAGGAATCAAGGGAAACTTTACCAACTCAGAATAATTATTGTTTCAGTTTTTTAGGTTCAATTTTTATATTGGTTTCCAAGTGTTTCTTGATTTTGTCATTTCTTCAGACACATATCATTTTAATTAGAATTACAGTGGAAATCAAGAAGTCTTCTTGAAGTTTAGAAAAACACTTCATTGAGTACAAGAATGTCCAACCACAGTGTTTGCTTTCAGGAAACTGTTTAAGCAAATTGTCATGCTACTATGAACATTGTATAGAAAATTTCATTTCCGATAAATATTTTCTTAACCCTCGTGCGTTCCTCGGTGTGAAAATGAACTCATTTACCTTCTTTACATATCGTAAAGATTTATTTTTGTCTGTGTTGCCAAATGTATTTCTTTGAAATGTATAATTGAAATAAGAAGGGGTGAAATATTATTCTAGGATCTTTTATGCAACTATGCCTGAGGAGCGTGCAAGGGTAAATCATAAAAATAAATATATAAACCAATTTTCATGTGATTGAACATTGAATTGGATTTACTATAAATACACACTATGGATGGTGTAGTCAAAAACCATGTAACAAACGACGTTATTCAAAAGTTGTAATGAAATTACTGAAGCCACATTACTCAATTGGTTTCAAAATGTTAAGAAAATCTCAAATATATTATATAAATGTAACAAACTACTGTAAATTATTAATTTTAATTGCTGCTTTAGAAATGATTCAATAAAGCCAAGGATCACTGTTTACGATTCAATTTAACGAACAATAAAATACGGAGGATAAATTCATTCTCCTCGGAGTTTGCAAAAACGTGGAAACTTTTCGAGCTCCATTAAACCGAAAGTATATTCATAGAATTAAGCTAAATACCTGCTGCATGTGTACATTTGCATCGTTGATAATGTATGAAACATAATTTCGCGCTGGCGTATGAACAATCACGCACAATGATTTAGTAGTATTATCCGCCATTAAATATCTGTAGCATTGACGACGACAGAGAATTCATCCAAATGGATACCAACCGTAATTTAAACGTCAAATATCGATCCTACCGAGTTATTGAGTACCGAATCACGATGCTAGTTCGTTGTTACATTCCCACGTGCTCAATAAATATAATTCTCCCCGTGCGATGATTATTAACACGGACTCGTTTAATCCAATTTTGTGTTGAAGTGTAGTTCTAATTTGAAAAAGTTGCTTTATTGTGAAATTTGTAAAATGTTATATTATTAAACTTATATTTAAACTCCACTAACTTTTACTGCTCACAAAAACACCGTTCCATGTTGTGCCATTGTTATTAAAAATTACTGTTCCGTACTAAGTTTTTGTTCATAGCAGAATGAAGTACAATTATGTCGAAATAAGAACCAGACTCTTCAAGGAAACTATAGTGGCCTAAATGTGGCAATGGAATAACAAAATCATTGTATTTCAAAATGTTTATAGTAAACCTACATGGCTAAATCACAATAAAACTGTAACATTTAACCAAAAATGAAACAGTTCGATCAACTTTGGAATATCTGTACTTGTAAATAAGTCGTTAAAGTTAAAAACCTGCAGTAAGTATTACATTTTAATATCTGACAAAGTAATGAATCCCAAGTGAAATGTATATTTGTTTATTGTATCGTGTTATCAATTAAAAATGATAATATAAATTTTTTTAAATATTGCGATTTCTCAACACGACCGGGAAGCTACATATATTTGGGTCGATATTTTTGGACGTGGTGTGTGAAAGAAACCAATCTCCAACGTCCGATTAACAAAATAAATACGTCACTTTATAACGGAAGTGTTCCACGCAAACGCGAATTTTCCGACTGTCCAGCCGCGTTGTCCGACGTATTGTACATCTTGGAAGATACCTCACACCCGAACGAATTGTAACACATCCAAAATCCTGTTCTACGTAGTATTTGTCCACGTTTATACCATTCGTTTCCCACTTACTGGACTACCGACACCCTTCCGCGCTGATTAGAATAATTGACTCTTATCGTTAGAATCCAATATACACGTATGATCGGTATGTGTATCTAGTGTGCAGAGATGACAAGTTGGCTGGGCCGATTGATTCCGTTCTGATTGGTGTCCACTGCCCCCTCCACTGTCACAAGTCCTCGAAGCTCCGCCTCCTTTCACGCGCCTCTACTAATTACATCTCGCGACGCGGAACCGTCACGTGACAATCGCATTGTCGAAAGGGGTTCCATGGAAATCACCGACACAAATTTCCCTGATACGGTTTCCACCGACTCCAGATTTGACCGACAACGCCTTTAATCGACAACGACTTTGACACACAACTAATCTAAAAACGTTGTCGATCAAATTCGATTTCGGTTAAAGATGTTGTCGGCCAAAGTCATTGTCGATGAAATGTTGACGGTGAAAACCGAGTCGAGGATTTCATGGGAGCTGTCGAAAGTGGGGAGGAGGGTACCGTAGTCCCGCCCAGCCAGTGATGCCAGAGTCGCAGGAACCGAGGAACTTTCCCCTCCGGTTGGACCCCCCACTTTTACTTCTACTGCGCACGCGCTACACACGACGTACCTCTACTCGTCGTGAGATTCACACGGGTAGAGTAGAGGTACGTTCGTGTGTAGCGCGTGCGCAATAGAAGTAAGAGTGGGGGGGTCTAGCCGGAGGGGCAAGTCCACGGTTCCTCCAATTCTGGCATCACTGCCGCCAGCTGGCAAGTTGTCATCCATGCACATTGCGCGTGAATGAATGTGTTACTTTCGTAATTGTTTCACTTTCCTTGTCGTTTTTCTCTGGATTTTCGAGACAATCCGGGACGTGTTTCGAATTAATGTCTGATTTCTCCGGCAGTGGATTTAACGGCGTCGTGAGGAGGACCTTCAGGTCGATCATGTATTCGAAAATATCGGAGATTCGGCGTCTCCTCGTCTTAGAGGTTCGCTTCCACGCGCGAAAATCTTTCGAGACCGGGCCGAAGGTGCTTTCGATGCTGAGCACGTCTACCCCCGGCGCGCTCGCGAAATTAGAAATTTAATCGAGCCTTCGAAAGCCTTTCGAGGGCGCCATTCCGAACGTACACTGAATATAATTGTTTCTCGGGGACTGTATCATCGCCGGAACCGACGCGACGACGTCGAGCATTGTTATCACTTTCGGCGCACTTCTCTACGGACTTTCCAGGATTCGTCGATCTTCCTCCTTTGTTCTGGCGGTTTTGCGGAGTCGAAGCGGCGAACGCTTTACGCGCATTCCACGTGTATATACAGTTATTATACATTCATTCGTGAAGGTACGTTTAACCCCCTACAATTCCACCTTTTTTTTCTTTCTTTTCCGTGGTGAACCCTCGAACGGACCGAGTCACTTTTGACCCCTGACGCCGCAAAGACGCAGCAAAGAAATTGTACATATAAACTGTGAATCAAACAAAGTCTTTTCACAAAGATCTACGGTATAATCACAAAGAAGAGCAACGAATATGTTTGATTAAATCTCTGATGCGCGTCAAAAGCGACCAAGTATCTCTTTCGACCGATCGTTTGAGGGATTATGAGCCAAGGAAACACTTGTCTCGGCTAAATAAAAAATAAATTAACAATTCGAGACGATTATGGAGAGTTAGGTGTGAACGCATACGTAAGTGCATAAAAGTGTGTCTGTGGAAGTGTCGAATGGAACGTCTTTTGTTCTTAAATTATTATTCAATTTTTTCTTAAGTTATTACTTAAAGATAGAATTATTATAACTGCTTCGTGATTTCTACCGACACCATGCATGAACGTTTACAGCCTTGCATAATGTATAAAAATGTTTAAAGAAACATTGTAAATAATTCGCCTGTTTCATGAGTGTTTAGTGCTAGAATGATTGTAATTCGATTTCAAAGTTTTTAATATAATAGTAGCGCTCATATCCTGTATGATTGCAACAATTCTTTCTTTCTAATTTTCATTACTGTAAAAATAGTTTCTGCTTAGAAATGCGTATATATCAATTTTCGGACCGTTAAATTAGTGTTTTCTAGAACTGCTTTACTAATTAGAAAATTACTATTATTTACAAATTCGAACTCTACTAATTATACCATCGACAGTAAGAAATTGTTACAAATGGCATTCTTTAAAAATCCTAAAAAATAAAGCACTCCGGAATTCTAATATTGTCAAACCACTTTGAGTGTCTCGTATGCTTAAATTTTCAACCAACCATCTCTGCGAATTATCGACGAATCATGAAGCACTTATAAATATTATTGCAATACCGATAAACTTCCACGATCGACTTTGACCAGTTGCTATTTTTCCCGTGTCCAAAAATGTATATAAATATTGTTGGACACACAGTCAAAGTTGACATAAAATTCGCACTCTCGATTAGAGTAGTGACAGCGGCGCTTAAGTGACAGCAGTGAAGATTGACTAAAACGATTGATAAAAGAGATTCTTCTCTTGACGGCTGCCAAGCATGGCTATTTATGCTCTCCGACAGCGTGTGCAACAATATTTATACACAATGTCTAGCACAGGAAATTGTAAAAATAAAATCTGTCGAGCGAAAATTGGTATTTATCGCAGCAGACACGTTGATACCATAGTCCACGCTTTTATACGCGTTACGTATTCGTCGCGACACGCCGATCTACAGCACTTAAACGATCGATAAATTAAAAGCTAAATGTACAATAAGCGGCTCTGTATTCTAGTGATCGAACTGAACGCGCAAGATAGACGATAATACTCGAGTAGATCACTCCTGTTTCTATGTCGTGTCTATTCGAAACGAAGCTAAAACGAACGTAACAATTGCTTGCGAAGCGTAACTATTAAATATAGAGCGTTCCGAGTGGTCCAATGAAAAGCGATTTCTCTCGTTGAGTAAACAATACGGAATAGTGTTTTATCAAATATTTTCCATGCAGGAATCGAACAACGTAAACTCGCAGATTCCTGTCATAGTTGTACACTATCGGTACGGCAGTTGTAGATTCTGGATATTTATACAAGTGCACATTTTCAGGGATAATCTGATAAAAGCTGGGAACCTCGCAAAGAACGTTTGTCAGACTGTATCTCACCTGTTTCATTCTGTTTTCCGTATCTGCGGTCGTTATAAATGCATGGAAAACTGCCTGTTGCCTCGATATAAAGTCAACGCTCTTCAGCCCCGTTACTGTTTTTCGGGAAATTACTTTAGCAAATTGCACCGTTGTAAATGCAGCACGCGCTCGTCGCATGCGCCGCAATGCTGCCGGAAAAATTCGCACGGGTAAATCGCGTGGCGTGCTGACAACTTATCACCAGGTCCGTTCGTGCAACTTTCGTGTCCGTTTTATTTCACTAAGAAAAGCCTGAACCAAGCACAGCTTCCTCTATTAAAGATTCTATTCAGCGAAATTAGATCTTCTCAAACTTTACGTATATTTTAACGAAGTTTAGAAGCTTCTTCCAAATTTGGAATTTATTTTCATGTGTATCTAAGCTTTTCGTAAGCTGTTTGGTTTGGTTAGACCAGTGTAGAACTTTTAATAATAATATTAATAATAAAATTTTTAAAAAAATTCATGCCCATTTATGACGTATTCAAAATATTACTCGACTTAAAATTCACCAGAATTTAATACAGTTTGATTTCACGTTCTATTTTTTCGCAAATGCAAATGCACAACCTAATTCATTGAATTTAATAAATGCTTCGTTCAGAAATGTTTTAAATTATTAATACATTACACGACTTAGCATATTTGAAATGCTTCTTCAGCAGAGTACTGATAGTGTACAAGAGGTCTATCCAACTGGCGAGCCACATTTGGCCCGTTCTCCCACTCTTTTATTCTTCTAAGGTGGGAGGTGACGATCCTCCACTGGGTGACGCATGGCTTTTGTAGTTTTAAGTAGTGGGGGAACGGATTGATTGGTGGTGAGAATGTTGTGGCTCGCGACGAAGAAGTTGAACCGGTGTACACCAAAAATTCCTGAAGTATTGCCAACTAAACGAGATTATCTATGATTTTAAAACTTTCTATTTTGCTATGAATTACTCAGGGAGAAATCGCTTTTGTGCCACTTTCGAGACATCGAGTACACGGGAAAGGGTGTTCGGTCGATTAACATGATGTACACGAACCTTTTCGTAAACGAATGCTATGCGAGTATCGCGAACTGGAATCCATGTCGCAGCAAGAATTCCAAGGAACTGTTTGTGCGTATGGTAATCAGGTAAAATTAATTAATTTCTCGTAAGTATGTTTCCACGGTTCACGTCGCGCACCGAAGCATCCGCGCGGTTCACTAAAAATTGTCTAACTACGAAACATATAGCAACAGGAAACTAGAGATAGAATAACAATTATTAATTATACTACAGCGTTCATCGTCACCGTCGATCGGGTCGACGTTGAACGGCAACGATTATCGCTGTCACGTTTTAAACTGTAACATATCACTTGAAAGATTAGCGGGCTGGTTTCTACACTTCATTCAACTTTGTCGTTGCGATAGCGATTCTCGTATTCCCTGGTATGGAGGAGGTCGGGACTTTGCCAATATGGTTCCGAGGATATAACATAACGGTGTGCTTCTACACCTTTGTGCACGATTCAGGTGGGTACGTTCGAACTCGTGGCGGTGATTCAGAAAATTGGTCGAATCACGTATTTCGTAATAGCTGTTGGGAATTTTCGTTTCCAATTCAAAGGTTTCGTATTATTCTGTAAAAACGATTCTATGCTATTTTAATGGGAATGAAAGATAAAAGAATCTTTTAATTTTATAAAAAATATACTCGGTTTTCGAACTGAATTCTTTCGACGTACGCGAAATGTCAACAGAAATCCATGTTTTTCCTTCTGCACGCCATTAATGTTCTTCTTTAACGGTTGAAAGAGCTTGAGAATTTACAGAGAAAAATAAAATAGTCAATCTTTCAATCGGAATGTTAATATTCGATCGATGCAATAAATGCGTACAATAACTTTCGACGTATAACCACTATTTTCACAAACAAAGATTGTGTTGCATGTGGTAGCTTATAAAAAAATACATTGAAATATGCACCTACTCTGACATGAACTGCGAAAGTCCTTGAACTCTGAAGATGAAATTAAAACTTAAATTTCTTATGTAAGAAAAATGCAGTCTTTGTGAGAAAAATTAGCGCCTGTAAATCTGTACAAAGTGTCTTTCGTAGCACAAATAATATCGAGATGGTTTGATCTTGAAATTTATAAATATTTATTTGCATTCACGACATCTTTGTATTTCAAAGAATTGTTTAGTTCGTCAAAATCAGAGAAGATATTCTGGCCACTTATATTTTCATTTAATCCAGCGTTGCTGTTATAATAAACGAATAAATATTATAAATAAATATGTAATACACAATCTGATTAAAATTGAAATAATTGTTGGTCTTCTCAAAATTGAAACACTTACGAGTCTCTTTAAGCTTAGACCCCTAAAGGGGTCTTGTTAGTTTGTTGCTTCAAAAATAAAGCAACGACTTCAGCATCATTAAACAAATCTTACGTATTGCAACTCCAAAGTAATTTATAATAAATAATGTTTCTAAGAATGCATTTTCAAGGTAATAATAAGCTGAAACATTGATTTCATTTGAGATTGAAACAAAAATACTAAAGACATGTTGAATCATTACAAATATGGTTATTGCTTAAACAGCAATAAAATAAAAAATTCTGATAATCTTGCTGCATATTGCGATGAAAATAGTGGTAATACGAGCTTGTTCATCGCATTTGCTATATTAGAAAACGTCTACCTGTAATTGGCAACAGAATAAAATGGAGATAGATTGAAAAGCACCTTTTCTATTAACGAATCGAGTGTTCGTAACACATCTGACTCCGTTCGGTAAGGTAACGAATGGAATTAAGCTGTACATTTGTGAAAAGAAAAAGCGATCGGGGCACAAAGGTATACTTTTGGATGAAACCAACCTGAATGGTGCACGATGGTTGAAACGTACGTGTTGCCGGGGTGTGAAACGGGTTAGTTCGAATGACGTCGATTCGCAGCAGCGGTCTCGTTAGCCGACCAGACGGCAGGAATCGAAGGGATGAAAAGTAACGCTTGAATTTAATGTAGAAGCATCCGCACGTTGAAAATGATATGTGCTTGATAACATAGCCGATCGAGTCGCGGTGAATGGGCCGCCGCATTACGCTGGAACGACGATAACGCGTTGTTTCCAGGCGTTCTCGTCGCCCATCGGCCGATCTTATTGCGCAGCCTCCGGTTAAAATGATATGACATTCTGCGATAGAATAACAACGCGGACAACAAATAGACGACGAACGAACGATAACAGTCACGACTCATCTTCCGGAGCGGATTATTGGCTAAAGGGAAATCACATTGGCTGATCCGGCGCAGCCCGAATTCTGGGAATGGAGGAACGGAGGAACCGTTTTTCGTCAAAAATTAGGTTAATGTCAGGCGAGGAAGCAGTTAACAGAGGGAGTGCGCGCAGATATAGAGTGGTCCGCCAATTTATTCTTCATCGCAAGCAAATAACTAATTTGAAATTTATAATAAAAATAAAACGTTGCTGCTACAGTACTCTCCGAACGTACAGGGTATAAAGAAATGTTTCGCCTCGGCTGCCATAGACGTATTCTACGTCTTCGGATCGGTGAAGATCCGTAAAAAAAGTTGCTGAAAAATTGTGCTTGACTTTGAATTTTAAGGTCAAACTTTTTCACACAATTTTGTCGATCCGAAGATATAGAATACGCTTATGAAAACCAAGAACAAACATTTCTTTACACTCTGTACAATCTATATTGTAACACAATTAGGTAGAATCCAGACTTCGATTGAACGTCGGTAAATAGCAAATGTACAGCAGGCCTGTCCAATTCACGGCCCTCTCAACGAGCAACGTTACATTCTAATTGAACAGAATCTTTGAGAAATGATTTAAAGAAGAGTTTCTTGAAGAAATGATTTAAACTCTAGACGGGGAAATAACTTGTCGGTTTACCGATTAGTTTGTCGTTCGGAATGAAGAATAAATCCACGAGCCACGGTGGGTTGGAATAATATCGTCTCGTCTCGCCGTGAGAATAATTTATTATTGCACTGGAATTATTGCTTCCGCGTAGACGCGAGCAAACGACACACTGGTGACTCCTCGTCGAGGTATTGATCGACGATACTTGTTCCAAAAAATCAGTAATAGAGAAATGAAGATAGAAGAAAGCAGGTGTGCGAGAGGGTGAAGCGTGGTTTCGCAGGAAGCAAGATATCGGAGACTCGTAAGACATGCTTGTTGATCACAGACAATGATAAAACGTAACAAGTATGGTACGGTGTCACGCGATCCGCGCGATTTTCAACTTAAACGAGATCCACGGAAATCGGTTCGATTTCCATGGCTGGAAAGGAAGACCTGTGATTTTCTAAATGACTATATTTATCGTTTCCTTTCAATTTCCATCCGATCGCCTCTTTCCACGAAACGAGAATGTCAAATTGATTGATTCCCCTGGTGTTTCAGACACTTTCCTAGATTTTCTGTCGTCTCCGATGTCTCCTCGACGGGATCAACATTCGAATCAGATTTTAGCGAATTGTTGAGGTAGGAACCATAATCTCGAGATTCGATCATTTTCGCAAGATGCTACGGATTAAATGAATCTTCCCGCGATCGATACGCTCGCGGCGCGCCGCACAACGTGACCGAAAGAGCAGGCGCTGATAGAGTTTAATTTTATTAATTAAAATCGAGCCATCAATGCAAACCAATTTTCGTGTCCCATGCGACGATTCGGATCTTAATCAAAGCAAGGCCAATTAAACTTTCGCGCTGTTCGATCCCCTTCGAGGACTGACGTGATCAGTGTTTTCCATTCGACTGTTCTTTGTGGTCGCCCATCAATGATATCAATTAACGACCGACTCGGCTGGTTCTCTATTTCCCATCCAACGTTCGCGCGACCATTAAAAATTGCTATTGTTACGGGTCGCCTGCTGTGTCTTTTTTGTCTTCGGAATATTAAAATCAATTGCCGGACGTGCCATTTGCTGCGCTTCCTCTCTCACCGGTATCGTTATTTCATTAATTGATTACTTTCTCCCGCATTTCTTCATTCTTCCCTTCTGCTTCTCGCACAAATTCTTTTGCTCATTTCTCGTTGCTCTGTTTACACCAATACAAAGCATACGTTTTTTTTCTGCGTTGAAAAGTTATTCTTCTATCAATTTTATTCTGCAATTTTTACTCATGACTGCACTTCTGATTGTATAATAAATTCGATCATTTTTGCAGGAAACAATTGTCACAGATTCTGTTCCGAATTTCAATACTTAACGATTTTACTTTCGCTATAACTATGACAAAAACTGATGGACAGTACCAAGCTGCAGCAACGAATGTTTAAGTATTAAAACGGTAACGGTGAAAATACAATGCAGTCAAAGTCGTCCGATTCGTAGTTTTATTGCAAAGGCAAACTAGAGAGTATCGAATAAAATAATGAACGACATCAAAATCAGAACTAGTTCCATAAAGTCAATTTACTAAATGAACAAGAAGCTGTTCGTCGCAGTCTTGTGTAAAAACCGTTACAGCAAGATTCTGCACTTTAGAATCGATGAAGATCTGACAAAAAAGTGTTGTGCAAAAATTACCTTGACATTCTTTCTCAAGATCAAATTTCTTTTATGATTGGAGGAACAAACTTGTCGAAGGAACCATGGGTACAAAATGCAGAAGCATACTCGATTCATAATCAACACGTAATATAATAGATGAGCAGATGAGAAGTTTGTTCATGTTCATAAGTAGAACACGATGCACGATTTTTAACAGATAACTGAAGCGTAGAATCACACTGTACTCGTTTTAACACATAAATACGTACACAAACAATTTAGTCGATCCAACGAATTAGCTTGAAAACTAAATGACTCAAGCGACAATTGACAATTGTACTGCAACTACGTCCTTAACACGAGTAAAATGGTTGAAGCAGAAATGATAGAAACGCGACGCGAAAGCTGGCGTTTGCAGAAAGTTTCGCTGATCCAACTATTAAATATCCTTGTCGGGTTTATCGTGACAAAGGCTCTGCAGGCAAATTGATACAGCTTGAAGACAGCTGGCTGCTCACGAACGCCCCATTCTGGGCTTGTGTTTTCGTTTAGGAGCCGATCGGTTTAAACGGGCTCTTCTCCATTCGACCATTGGTTTGAGTCCAGAGGCCACTTGGATGGGAGAGGATGTCTGTCGTTACCCCGTACACCGGTCCTTTGCGGTCGGAGAGATAGGTGGTCAATTCTAGGAACATAAATGATGCCCCTGGTCAATGAATTGGGTTACTCGATTCCTTTGACAGCCGCCTAGCCAAATATTTCGTGCCTTTTATGCACGGGTCTCCTCGTGTCCGCTTCACCATTCAAATTCTGAGGACCCTTTAGCCCCATGCTGTCCTCGTCATTGCTTCTCCTCGCCGATTCAGGCTCGACTTAAAGGGTAATATTTTTCTTTCTAACGTGCCATTGGCCACTCTGCTTGCCAAAGGGCCCCATTAAATTCTCGCTAAATCAATCCACCAGAGTACTTCTACATGATAGCATTTTATTTCCTAAAACGGACTTTTGGATAGGTACTTTACATTTTTCCAAGCGTATGATGGTCACTATGCTTTGAAAATAGAATGTGAAATGGCGAAATGCTCGCTGAACTAATTCAAAGGACTCTCAAGCTTTTGTGCAATGTCAGCATTTTATTTCGAAAAACAAACTTCCAGTTGCTTCGTATTTTGCATCGAAATTTAGCAGTACGGTGGCCACTTTGCTTGGCAGAGGTTCATAACGAAATGATAATTCGTTTGTCAGGCAAAAAGTCTCATTAAATACCCTGACCCGATTTCACTTGATACTGTGCAATCCATTTTTATGGATTCAAGTCACGGCTTATTTCTAATGTTTTTCAGCAACAAATGAACACAAACGTTGCGGTAAACAAAAAAATAAATTTAAAGGAATCAAAGTTTATCTTGTATCCAATATTTCAATATCGTCTTTTTCATTGTTTTGTCGAAACTTGTGTGGTCAACGTCCGGCCGAATAAAATGTTTGATTTTTATCACCGTTTGGAAAAATACCATTGGCATAAGTGGATAGAAAATGAATTTAAAGACGAACCGTAAAAAAGTTGACATTTTACAGGCAACAACGTAACAACCGAGATTTATGGGTTTCGGTGGTCACCGTACTGCTGGATCATGCAGCGCAGAATGTTTTTTATGTCGCACGTAAAAGTATTTATATCGTGGCACGTAAAAAAGTGTCCTTGCGCGTGCGACTCCTCTTTATTTTTACGGTTATTTATCCGATATCGATATCGCCACGCATTTTTATTTCACTTGTCAACAGTCCACGATCATTTTCGATTATTTTTATTGCCATCGAAAAAAATACGTGTAATATACACACACGCGCGGACATTTCTCTTTTTTTCACGAGCCGTTGCAACAAACAATAGAGGCAATATATTCCCAATTAATGGAGCTATGTGGGCGTTCACGCGACAACTTTCATCCAAAGATATAGTTTAATTCCATAATTTTCGTTCGGCAGTTGTTTATCAATGAATAGGCGGCTCACACGTTTGTTTGTGTTCCATTTGATTTTTCGCTTCGTAATTTTCCCGTTATCAAGAGTGTTCTCTTCACACACCAGTAAACTCCGCTTATATCATTATTATTCATATCCATATATATCGCCGGCTCGATATCAATTTTCGTCTCTTAATTGATAAAAACGTTTCCCAAATTAAAATCCGTTTCTTTCTGTTCCAAATAGATTGACATTTTTTCCATTCTGTCCGTTAGTAACTAAATATTTCTCTCGTCGCAGTGGAATTGGGTTCATTCATTTTGATGGCGGTCTTCGATGAACTAGATTGTGATAGCTCGTATTTTAAAAACACAGATAGAAAATAGTCGAACTTCTATATTGTCATTTCTAGTTTCGAGCCACTTAAACGCGCGAGGTAATTATAATTTGTTTTTCTTTTTTTTATGAAAACGTCTGAAACACGAACATAGTCATAATAACTGTCCACTTTATTATATTGCAGTGGTATGAAACGATGGCAGTGAAGTGGACAACTATTATCACTATGAGTGTAGTTTTAAGGAAGCATATTGAAGTGACATTACTAACTTAATTATTTAATTTATAAAGCAAAGTTATTTAACAAGGAACTTAGCAGTGCAAACTAGATTTAGATAGCTTTATTCATGTGAAGAATAAAAGCATTTTTCTTGGGTTTCGACTGAATGTTAACATAAACAAAATTATGTAAAAAAGTATTCAACATGTACAGTTTTATATTGGCCCAAATAGAAAATTAGTTTTAGATAGTACAAAGGATGATCTTTAAAATAGCACCTTGTACATAATATTTATTGGGTTATTATCCAATATTAACATAAAAAAATTATTATTACGTAATAATATGTAAGCATGAATTCACAATTTAAAGAAAGAATTGAATTTACTTGGAAGTGTTGCATCAAACAATACGGCCAAACATGAAATTCGAAAGTATCATATGCGAGTATATGACTTCAAAGTTAGTAAGAGTTCTAAAGAGTGAAGGTCAGCTAATGTGTGATTTCGATATGTCCCTTTGTTGGACGTTTTCTTTGGAGGAGCAGACCGTAATTTCTAACAGTTAATTTTCTATTTAGGTAATACGGCAGTCAACGTGACGAAGGCCAACATTGGGTCTACTGGTTCCTGTTGATAGCTCTGTTTGCGTTAGCCGAGCGGGGTTGCCTTCTCGAATCGGCAGTGCTGATAGCCTGGCTGACGTTGCCCTCCGGGCAAAGTAAAGTTGCGGAGGGAAAGCTGCGGCCGGTGAAAGTTTGGCAGAAAGAACGCGGAAGCGAAGAGACAGAGGGAATGCGGCGCATAAAGGAAGAAGAACCCGCAGATAAAAGTGAAAAGTCCGCGAAGAGAGAAGGCGGTGGGGACAGGGGGCGAGGTAGAATGGGACGGGGTTGAAAGAGACGGATGAGAGAGACTCGAGGGATGTGTTGGCTCGTTTCATCAATCAATACGCTGAGAATAACTACCGAAGTTCGGACGCGGACAAATTCTCTGCTCTGGATGACATATTAAAATATTATTCCTCTTTTCCCGGTCACGCCTGCGAAACTCCTCGCGAGTCTGGTACAGGGTGAATTGTTTGCATCCTGCGTACACGCCGCGACGATAAAACTTTACTGCGTTCCGTTATTGCCCGACAACATACTTTCATTCTTCGATTATTCTTCGAGAAACAGTACCGAAGATGTTTCAGTTTAGTTCTAACCTCTTGGAGATATTTCAACGATTCGATCAGGTTTTATTGAACGATAATCTAGTTGATCATTTTAAACGTCTTCGTCAAAATTGAAACGATAAAACATTTTCAGTGAGAAAGTTTTCGAGCTACATGGGCAATATTATTGTAAACATGTTAAACCATTTTTAGTTTTCAATTTCTTGGTATCGTATGCAATGATTCCAGCAAATCCTCGTGGCTGATTCTAACCACACGTACCTAACATTCTCCTTAAAATAAAAGTAATACAGCATGTTTTCGGTGAGAAAGATTTGATGCTACATTGTTTATATATAACATTTCCAATAATTTCATTAAGTCGGAATAGTTGGTTTTAACTACTGTTTCCGTACGTTCTCCTTAAAAATGTTTCCACCAGAATAAAAACGAAGTAAAAGTATTTTCGATGAGAGACATTTGCACAATGACAAGGTGAAAAATTTAAACGACAGGCTGTCAAATAAATGATAAATAAATTCTGTTGTAATTCATTGCAAATGCGCATAACTGTGATCAGAAGCAAGCTTTAATAAAGAAACTACTTTCTACTAAAAGAACTTATTGAACATAACCGAGCTTGTTTTCATTAGGATCAAGGAATATCGAATTTAATTTCAGTTTCTCGGAGGTACTATCAAAAATGTCAGGCCTCATTGATTGGCATTAACCACTAATTTTTCATGGACCCGAAAACATTCAGGCGAAAACAATAGATGATAATTTCGGTAAGATAATAATTTGATCGAAAGCAATCAGCGACCGAAAAGAATCGAAATTTGGATGGGCACTCATCGGAGCCTGGCCAGTGCCAACAGAAAAGTTTCACGTTCAATTTCCCTATCAATTAAACGTAATAAAAATTCAGCGAGGTTTTTCGGGGAACAGCGTGGACGATGTTTGTCAAACAATCACGGAACGCCCTATTCGTTCCTCGGGATCGAAGCGGCGCGGCGGCAACTTGATCGATCCCTGTGTAATCAGTAGGACTCGGAGAGTCGAGTAGCATCCCCATGGCAATCGGAGAGCCGGCCGTGAGATTGAGCGAGCGAGTTAGCGTCTCGACGGGAAGCGATTGCGTAGCGAGTCTTCCAGAAGCGGTTCCTGGTGTTACCGGCGACAGTAATACTAAAGTAACGCGAGGCAATTTTTCGTCTGGGATCGCAGCCGATCCATCGATGAGTGGATTCCTCGTACTGGCAATAATCGCGGGCTGGTTCTGTTACGTTTCCGTAGAGAAGCGTAACGCGAGATGTTCCCGAACGGATGCAAGAACGATGCGCCTATCGATCAACAGCCGTCGCGACGGCTTGTGATCGCTGGGAGCAGCGATCCCTGATTGAGGAAAAGGTGGCACAAACGGGGCTAGAATCAACGATTCCGAGCAGCCTTGTTCTAACTTTCATGGACCCGGTTCTAGTAGCAATCGGGATTGAGCAATTGCCGAAGATAGCGACTTGCCGGGATAATGGTGCAACCGAAGTGTATTGTTTCCAAGACACACACCGGATATATCCATATTGAATAATTCATCAGCGCGAGAAATCAGGAGGCGACGGTGTAGGCTGCATATTCAAAAGAATACGGTCATAAACGTTTCGAATACCGACCGGAATCGATCCTCTACGAGAGGGATCGCTGGCTCCCTGGTCAACCAGCCCAATTCTTAGCGGAGGTTGCCATCTCAGTGACTCGTTCTCTGCGCACATTCGTTCAGACAACTCTTTCCTACTCGCGTACCAGTCACAGAGGTCTGTCATACACGACACTTAATTGAGCTATATCCTAACCCTAGCGAGCGACACACAATTAGTGAGCGATCGGGCCGTCCCGGTGGAAAGTATTCTCTCTCTCTTTCTCTCTTTCTCTCTCTCTCTCTCTCTCTCTCTCTCTCTCACACTCTCGGATCAGCCCGTCAGGACATTCGTTTCGTTTGTTTTATCATTTTGTCGTTTTTTTTTTGTTTTAAGCTCGATGCTCGGCACATCCTCGGAGTCCGTTCTCCGGACGAAGAAATACGTCGAAGAGAAGGCGGCTCGCTTCGCTTCTTGGGGGATCACACAACACACAAAGTTTGAACGAACGCGTCGACACCCAGCCTAAGAGGCTGCCTCTCGCGGACCGGTTAGACAGTGCCCCGAGAGACCGGGGTATCGATCGTCCAGGGATGTCATCATGAGTACAGGGGAGCACCCGACGACCTGTCGACCGGCGAGCTCGCGTCGGTCACCGTCACCGGATTTCTTTCGCTCAACGACGTCCAGGCTGGACCCGAGGACACCTCGAGGTCTCCACAGCCCCGGACACTCGCCGGCTTCCGCCGGCTGGCCACCAGGCTCCCCCAGCTGGTCTCGCAGGTCAGGTAGGCTAGAAGGAGTAGAATGAGGCACCCACCTAGGCACCTGCCATTCGCAGCGTCCACCGACGTGCAGCCGCTGGTCTGGTTCTCGGTCGTCGGTCTTTGTACCTCCAGATGGGAGACTCGTTCTACCTGCTGGCTGTCCATCCATGGATCCCCTTCCGTGTCCATCGCGTTATGCCTCGCGCCGATCGCAGAAAAGTCCGGGATCTCCTCCGCATGGTTCACTGACGGCACCGGCTTGTCCTTGTCCAACTCGTCGTCAAACTCCAACGATGTTTCCGTGCCGTAGAACACTAGTTTGAATTGCTCGAGATTATCTGGAACAGACCCGGAACGTCTTAGACTTGTCGCATACACGCGAATGGAAACCTTAGATAGGACTGAGATATGCTCATTCATTCACATTTCTACAAGGCCTATTCCTCGCTGTGTTGTTTCGAATTTAATCAACAACTTTTTCCTCTAAATCTAATTTTGATCTTCTCCTAATTTGCAGTCTGAAGCAGGTCGATATTCGTTACAAAATTGTTCTATACCAATAAGAACATTTTTACAGCCAGTAATCTTTTTGATTCTTTAAAATTGAGTACGGTGTGTGTGTGTGTGTGTGTGTGTGTGTGTGTGTGTGTGTTTTGACAGGATTGTTGCTTCCGATAAAGTTTTATGTCACTGGCTGCATATGTTGAGAACTTTTTGTTACGTATTAGAGACAGTGAGATTAAGTTTTGTCAATTTATCTGTCTTTATTATATAAAGATGAAGTTTTTCGATTGCCTCGAACTATGCAAGGTTGAAAACATTTTATAATATTATTTTCGTTCTTTCATACGTCTCAGTCCCACCTATGATTCGGTTTTCTACGAAACAATATTATATACAAAACAATAGTGATGCTAATATGCTGAAAAATGAAAAATTCATGGACACTTTAAAAACATAAAATCGTGTCCACCAAAATTGTTAAAACAATATATATAAGTGTGTATTCCAATCTAGAAAGAAAGCTTAAAAATAACAGGTACAAAATAGATGTGTAATCATGCTGAAACCGAGTGATAGAATAATGGTTATGGTTGCTCGTGCCGACGCTGTAACATTGTCAATCGTAAACAAAACACAATAACTAATCCTCGAACATAAAATTTTGTACACTCTCCGATAAGTCACGTAATATAAAGCTCTTCTAAAGTATGTATAAACATTCGAGCTTAAAACTTCGTATATTAGAACAACTTATCTTCTTAGATGCAACATGCTAAATATATACTTGTATTCAATATTTATAACTTCATAAGGGAGGTAAGTAGCATCATTCAAAAACTTAGGAATAAGGGGATAAAGCGCAAGCTTGCTAAAACTGATAAATATATTTCACTATCGTATTTAAAAATAAGAACTAAGATTGTGCGATGTTCATTTGGTGTTAATAATTTAATAAAACGCTTGAAACTTTCTATATACATATGTGTGTGTGTATACATATACATGGTATTTTACCTTACCTGACCATCGTAAATATCTAGCCTATTTTTTATGAAATGAAAAAAGGTGATAATTAAACAAATTTTCTCAAGGTTCCTTTTTCGAGATTGCGCGAGAGGGTCATCATATCGCGCATCGTTGAATCTGTTTCTTATGTTTTTTTTATTTACCCCACATTTATCCCTTCGAACTAAATACTCTTTTTCGCTGACCTTCCTCCTTCCATAAAAGTAAACGAAATATTTAAGACGGTCAGGTTAAGTGAAACACCTTGTATGCAAAACGATATAAATATGTAAAATATACTAGAAGGAAATAAACTAAACGTACACCGAATAATTCACGTGGAAATTACGCACCAATTTGAAGTTTTATTTCTCGATGTCCTGAGACAGTTACATGTGGAAGACGTTCTACAGATAGCTTACTATAAAAACGCCTGGGGCAGGAACGTCGATCGAAATAAAAAAAAAAAGAAATTTAATCTTCGACGCGATAGAGCTCTCGGATTTAATGTTTCCTTTCGGTCATATCGCGCAGGCAAATTGCAGCTAGCTGTATTCTCTTCACGAAATCATGGTAGATTGAATTCCGGGACCGAATGTTTCCCCTCTTCGTCGGAAAAGAGAGGTTCTAATAAGATGGAATTGAGTTTCCTCTGGAATTGAGAAGTTTATGCTAAATAACAGTCTCGTTGGTGAAATCGACAACGACCGTCGCCACGCGTGATTGATTTTACTCGCGATTGGATCTCATAGGAATATCAGCGAACAAATTTTCTTTTATTCTTTTCCAGAAAGCTTCGAACGAATAACGATCTCGAAGCCGCGGAACTCTGTTTCGTTCTACTTATTCATAAACCTCTTCCCAGCTGGTTACCACTTTTGTAAACACCTTGATAAGTGTTTTGCAAACAGAAAGTCCTCGAGAACCAAGCAGGCGCTCTCGGCGCTTCTCAAGAATTTTCCGTCTTCGAAACTCAAAGATAAAACGATTTCTAGTGACGAAGCGCGCCAACTTGTTTTCAGCAGACAGAACAGAGTATTGTAAATGACAGTTATTGTAAATCGTATAGACCCTTAATAATAGAAATGTTAATTTTTTCAAATTTTTGAATTTAAATTGTCAAATTTTTCATATTCCATTGCAAGTGATTAAAAAACTTCATTGCGTTCTATATCTGGCAGGAAGCAATTGATTAAAGTATGAAATGTGACTGTCGTATTATTTCGTGGTCGTTTGATTAAAATAATTAACTTTCCGAAATTCGCATGCAAATTCGCCCATTGGCTGTGTCGGAAATAAAACATAGAATATACTATCGTACGCATACGAAAGAAACATGATGGCGAAGAATGCATAAAAAATATTATATTAGTAAAATAATAAATTGCCAACGCTATATCAAAGTTGTAAAAAATTTTCAGTAGCATAACTCAAGGTTAAAACGTTTCTTAATAGATCAAACTATGATGATAGAAATTGCTAACAACATTTTGTCTACATTTTTAAGATGACTTTCTTGAATCAGTGTCAAATTTTCTCATTTTGTGTATCACTGACATCAGGAGCGTCTATATAAAGCTTTTTTGTTATTCAATGCTTCTAATCGGTGAATATCAAGTTCAATTTGGTATAAGGGGACCTGTTCTGCGCAGGCATTGTCGACGACCACATAATCTTACACACCGTGTACACCGATACTGTTAGTATCTAACTAACAATAAGTGGACTTCCCAGTTCATTTATGATCCAAGACCGGAAATCATATTAAACGCTTTACCCTCATTTCCATGCTCGAGTAGCTGCGGACAAACTAGTTTATTTCAGCTTCGCTACGCGAAAAACAAAGCTCCGTGTAGCAGCATGGAGTACAGGTTGCGGTAAATCGCATTACGTAGTACGCCTCGTCTAATCCTTCCTTAGCGACAAAAATTAACTGATACCTTAGCAAATTGATCGATTTAAAAATCACGATCAAAGAAGAACTTTTAAAATACGTAAAACGTTGATAAAATAGATCCCCTTAGAGTCGAATGTTGCCATATAATCGACGTTAAAATCATGTCGATAAATTTTTCGTTGAATTCGAGACTCTAATGTATCTATTTCTCTACGGAAAATATTTTTAATATTTAAGGAACTCGTCGTCTGCAATTAATTTTTTAAATGAGCAGTTTCATCTGAAAATGGTATCATTTTTTGCCGTTTAACACATCTCATGAATATAATCGTCATGAAATAAAGTAATTAATTCGATTACAGTAAAACCGTAGGATTTACAATTATAAAACTTCATTATTTTTTCACAGGACATTCACCAACTTGTGGTATTTTTCTGATTAGAACAACACTAAACACGATATAATTTGAACAGTTATTAATAATGGTTTAATTGACCATTACAAATAAAAAGGCTTTAGTGTAATTGCATTTTATGGAATTTTAAATTCCCCTATATCAAACTTAAAACTCCCGTTTCAACTTGTTCCACTTTTGAGTTGAACTGTTCAATCCAGACATTCTTCTTGAAAATATCTCCGCCAGAATAAAAACGAAGAATGAAAGACATTTTCACAATAAAAAGCTAAATAGTTTAAACGACAAGTTGTAAGATAAATGATAAATAAATTCTGTTGTAGTTCATTGCAAATGCGCATAACTGTGAGTAGAAGCAAGCTACTTGTCCTTTAATAAAGAAACTATTTTCTACTAAAAGCATTTTATGGAATTTTAAATTCAATTTTCTTTCAACTCGAAAAGTAATGCACCATTTGTGTTCGATAAATACCAAGGCTGTGAAATGAATGTAACTTTATGAAGAACATAGAATCTCTTATTTCGAGTTATAGCCGATGAAACATCTGTTACGAGCATAGGTATAAGAATAAAATAGTAGGGCCGTCAAAAAACGAAAAGAACTCGCCATTTAACAGTGCTGGTGTACGTCTAAGTATGCTTGTACAGTCTAAATAACCTGCGATTTGTACGGCGAATTGCGAGCTGCGGCTTAAGATGAATCTCTACTGAACACACATTCTCATGCATACAAGCGATTCTGGAAGACAAGCATTACCTGTGCCGAAGTCATTCGAAGTTTTGATTAAATGGCACAGCCTGCATACACCTACCTTAACAAGTTTTCTTATTATGGGCGTAAGAGTTTTTACGAAACTGCGCTTCAATCATTACAGAGGAAAAGTTCGCTGCGTCCCGACGTAATTACCGACTTCCGTGTACGAGTTGCCATACAGATTCTACCGTTTTCTTCGTGGCGTATTGAGAAAAATATTAAATAACCGAGGCACCGAGAGAATATTTATTTTCCTCATATCATCCAAGCTATTTCGTAATTATTTTTCAACGAAGCACTGATTGTTTCACGATTTATTAGACATAGTATGAATAATGAACATTAGCTACCACACTATGTACACATGATCATAAGAAGTAATTGTGATACTGAATTTTGTAAAATCATTTCCATCACTTTTTTAAATGAAAAATACTACGGTAATGGAAAAATAAATAATGATCCAATTACGAGAAAGACATTTGCTCACTGCATTACAATTATCGTTTCTGCTTTCTTCCGAACGTCCATTTAATTTATAAGTTTAGCTTCTAAATTTAATTATACTGTGTGACTATAACGAAAGAAGGTCACGAACACTACGTAGAGTATATTTGGCAACAGTCTCGCTAAATAAGACGGTAACAGTAAAAAGTGAAAACTTGTTTCTATCGATTCGAGTGAAACAAGCAAACGATAATCGAAACGATCCATATCAGACGAATAAAATAAAGGATCTCCTTGCTAAAACCACAAGCAAAATCAATGAAATCGTACTCGCAAAATAAAAACAGTCGAGGTGCAGTTGCTACACAGCAAACGAAAGAAAAGGGAACACTGTGAACCAAGGTCTACCAACAATATCACTTAATTCTGTAGCATTACACAAGGGTGCATAAACTCCACTACTGTTGCAAGACGTAGCGATAAGTCCCATGTAAGGCGTATCCGTGAACGTGTGCGAGGACGTCAACTTCCATGGTCGTGTTTTTGAAACATAAACACAGAAGCAACAAATTGCTCGTATTACACGTTTGCAACTTGCGAGTGACGCGACTCGACAAACACGATTTTCGAGTTACGCTATGAGAAGGTTACAGAGACACTTCTCAACCCATTATGGAGATCTTATTTACCATTCCTGACAAGTACGTGGTACTTTATCTTATGAATGGGTCTATAATTATGAATAAATGTATGTACTCAATCCTGTTCTATGTGCATCACTCATGTTGCTCATTATGAATAATTGCATGTACTTAATACTGTTCTATGAGCATCATTCACGTTGTTCATTCTGAACAGGTGTATGTACTCAATCCTGTTCTATAAGCATAATTCACGTTGTTCTTTATGAAGAAATGTATGTACCCAATCCTGTTCTATGAGCACCATTCATGTTATTCATAAATTGTATGAACCATTAATCATTGTGAATTATTGGCAATTAAATATCGTAAAAAGTGAAAACTAAGATTGGATGTTAATCTAGTATCTCGTATACGACTACATCTAAAGAGCACATGAAGGCTAACAAAATAAAATGCAACTAGGATCAAAAACAACTTTTGCTTTTCCTGGGAAACGTAATTCTCGAGTCGCTCTGGTGGTCGCAAGTGTACAATACAATTTGTAAATTATAGTCGATCATCGAGGAACAATGACCGTATGAAGACGTCCGTGTGTCTAAAACTGCTGACGCAAGCAACATCCACGGATTAGCCATTACAGGATCATAAATCCACGCTAACGAGAAACTTCAGCATTCGAGTACCCTTGTCGAGGTTCTTGGAATCGAACATCTGTTCGTCCTGGAGCAGATCGGGACCCTTGGCTCTGGTCGCGTGCTGCCCAGGTCCCCGGACACCGGGAAAGACAGGGTAGAGTGGGTAGAGTTGCTGGATCTTAGGGTATTGTTGGAAGATCTCCGGTACGTTCTCGATCATGGGCTTCGCCGGGGGTTCGAGGAGGATTAAGCCCCTCTGAAGGGACGAGGCAGTCACCAAGTCGACGATTCTTTGTCTGCTGCTGATCCTGGTGGTGGGGACGGCGATGGTAGGCCTAGTCTGGGCGAGTGTGGTAGTGATCGGGCTTGGAGTGCTCCTTCCTCGAGGCCTCGATGTGATTAGGCGAACCTCCCCAGCCGTATTAGGCCCCCTGGCTGCCGTTAAACCTCTCAATGTCTGCACGGTCGGCTTGGGCGTCGGTCTGTTCGCCGATTTTCCATTTTTGTGCTGACCACGGGCCTTGCTCTTCCTCTGAGATTGTGTCTGCGCGTTCACCACGTATGGTGGACTAAGATTACCGGATTTTTCGGACTTGTGCTGCGCTTGCTTGCTCTTCGAACCAGTCAACGAATTTTGCGACTTCGAATATGCGGTTTCCCGAGGCTTCACGAACGGTCTTCTGGGAATGTTCATGCTGGCGGGGCTGTACAACGCGTACTCGGTGCGATCGGGAAGCGTAGCTGTCCCGTAGAAGATGATCGCCCACTCGTGGAGAGTCGCGCGGCCTGATCCATCGATCGTTCCAACGACACGCAGCAGAAAAGTGGAGAATTATTGGGTCAATAATTATTGGTAACTGGTTACACAGATGATTAGCATTGGATAAAAGCATTGCGCATACAATGAATATATTGTCTTATACAAGGAAGACATAAGTACACTTTGAAAATTTATGTTGCTTCTTCTTATTCAACACTTTTTAATAAATATTGTATCTTCTTAGAAGTCCTTCTGGACATCCATACGGGCTCATTACTATTGTCGATGATCAATAGTAATCTTAATAGTAAAGTATTAATCCTCCAGCGCACGGATTGAATCCGATAAATCCAAACAGAAAATTATAATCATGTTGTCTCCTTTAAATTAATATTTTATATAAATTCTTTTTAAAATGTCTTTATTAAACACAAAAAGTGTTGTATTTAGTAATCAAATCATAGATGGCCCATGCACTGTAGGATTAATAATGAAGCACCTCTGATGGGTTCAATTGCAAAATAAACCATAAGGCACAGTGTCGATTCTTTTTTAAATCTGCTCCCTACGTGCAAGTATTGCTATGCAATTGTTGCGTTTACTGGTCAATCAATAAATTGCAAGAACTCCTAGTACGTTGCTTTTAATTTTATTATGATCTATAAGTACACAGCGGATTTTATGTGTTTACAACAAACATTAGTAGATGTAATTTAAAACAATAAAAAAATTAGAACAATTTAAAAGTACTGTTATATTATTTACAACATATTGCGTAAAAATCCACTTTCTATCTATAAGTGTTATTATTAGACTGTGGATCTTTATGCATTTATAGAAAAATTGAATAAATCAAATTCAAAATAGTTAGAAAATTTGAAAAATTCGAGATATCAATGTATAATTTCTTCTCTATTAAAATCATTAAGGGAAGAAATACATTTTTATTTTCCATAAAGATCCGCAGTATAGTCATAATTATGTTGCCACGGTAAATTACTTTAACCCTAAACCTACCGAGCACTTGAGCGATTGAAATGTTTCAGCTTACAGAAATGACAAAGCTCCATTTATCTTATGCAATGTTTATTGCAATATGTGCTTGAAGAAGGAAATTTATCGAATCAATTTCCATGTAAGCGATTTCATTATTTCGATAATTATAAAACGGAAAATATAGAACCGGTCAATTGAACGGCGGTGTTTAATGTTTAGTGTTAAATTTCATATAAATACATTTGCGCATTGTTAAATATTTAGAGAAAATGATGCAGATTCGTAGAAGTTTGAAAACAGAACAATTTTAATAACAACGATTTTACACGAAATGATCTACTATCTCGTCGAATGGAAATTCTCGTGGAGTAAGGATTGCGATTTTGTTTTGTATTTCAGCAGTCACGAATTCGAAAGAAAACTTGCATTACCCGGGCGGCCCATTGAGCCATCTAATACATAGCTGCTTGAGCACGTACTATTGCGAGATGGGGTGAAACAAGTGGCACTTCACCTCGCGGGAGTCTCGCGCTACAATGACCATGTGTCGGTAAACGTTTTCTGTATTTTACAAATACGCTATGGCTATGGACACGGCGGTGTGAAGCTCCGACAGTCCATTAGCTGAAGAACAGGCGGTGGAAGGCCATCGATGTCGAAAACGGCAGCTAACGGACCAGTTAGCGTTCAACGACACGACGGCAATTGATGCCCGGACAATCATCCGCGATTATTTCCGAACGTGTTCGATGGGATTCGCGAGTGGCACAATATTGTGCTATGGCCAATGATAATGAAGCGGGCCGGGGCCAGCGGCATGTCCGCGGAATCAAAGTAAACACACGGAGCGGCAGCGATGGTTTAAATACCTGTACACTTGGAATATAGTCGGACCACATTATGCGAGACAATGGCGCGGGAATCCACCTTGCGAACGGACACCGAGATTACAAGCTACCCCGTTGGCTCGAACTTTATGCGACTATCGGCTTTAACCGGCTTCCAGCTTGAAGTGGTTCGAACAGTTTCAACCCTGCACAAGGTCAGCCGATCCCGGTCGTGTGGTTCGCGGGAGACGCATCCCGCCACGTCGGTGCTGAATGCCATCGCGAGGGGACACGCCTCGAATATGGAATTATACCCCTGGGAGGTGATGCAGCGGCTTACGTGGTCCCACGTGCACGGTTTACGAGAATTCCCTTCATGTTCCCGAAGATGAGACGATAAGATACCAGATGGCCGTTACCGTTCCGGACGGCCGACCGGAATCTATGGTATCGGCCCTAAACGACACTCCTCAGGTTTTACGGGAAATTTCGAGATCGCGAGACTCGTACGTGGTTCAGCGAAATTTTCGAGCGGCTATCTCGCAGCTTCACCTTAATTAGTCGTTTAGATGTTAGGTATTTGAACGACACACAGTGGGCCGGATCGAAAAATTTAGGGACATTGGTGCATAACTTTTGTACCGTTTGAGATATTGAAATGAGGTTTGAACTAAAAAATATTATAAAATAATCTCTTTTAATAATACGTGTTAGAATATGTTTTTTGTTGAATTTGTTACTTAGTTATTTTTATACATTTTTATGTAGTTGTTGAATCAGTTGCTTTCCTTAAGAAAAGAAATAATTTTTTACAATCTTAAGAGTTCTTAGGTTGCCTCGCCGCTTCACAACGCCAACGCGCGGCGGCCGTACTCGCCGCGACATTGTCCGCTTTAAACAACTATATTGTACGGTTATTGTACGGTTATTTAAAGGAAGTTTACCGAAAATATTCCTCTTTGTTAGAGCCTGGGATGTTTTGGGACAAAAAAGATATCCTTTTTGACAAATATAGAACATTTTTTAATCTGTCATGTATCTTTCAGCATTATTTTTTAAATATGTTATTATTAGTTATTACTAAAAAATATATGATTTCTTATTGGGAAGAGATGTTCTATATCATACAAATACAACTGAAAGAAAATATGGGACGAAACGATGAGGACATTGCAAAGAACTGGAGCAATTCTGTCTGATGAAATATGCTACTTTCCAAACGCTCAACTTTAAATGACCATTGTAACTAAAATATTTATTCAATTTCATTAAATTCTTCATTTTCGAGTTCCATAGATCCTCACAAAGCAATACAAATTCATTAGTTTGCAATTTCGAAAAGTCGACTTTTTGGTCGAATGTCCCGAAATTTTTCGATCCGGTCCACTGTGCGGCAGTGTCCCACGTTTGATGAACGAAGGTTGGATTTTATTAGACAACTAAGGAAACTGCATCTTTTTCTTTCCATAGCATGCAATGCTCTCCTATCCAGACCTACGGTTGAAATATGTAAAATAACCTATCTTCTGAATGCCCCTGTGACTTAAATATTTAAGAAAACTGTATAATATTTGAAATAACTGCTTGTTCACCAGCCAACGATTATTTATATGTAACTTGTATTGTATTATATAAAGTATGATAATGTATTGAAAAATAATGTATGGCAAAATAATTTCTACTTTGAGATTCTAATTGCATTAAATAAAAAAAAACTGGAGTGAAATAGAAATTTATTTTCTTTCTTGACCCTCATCCGTCCCTCGTGTCAATTTGACACAGTTTTCCCGAAATAAGTTACACTGTTCTGTTATTTGCGTACTTGAAGCCCGAAACTCCGTGCCTTTAATTTTTTAAACGCGAAACACAACCGAAAAGCCCAAGATGTAAATGTGAACTCATTAGTTTTTGGATAAAAAATAAATGTTTACTTAGTGTGTCATTTTGACACCAAGGGACAGATTCGGTTCGTAAAATGAGGAACGGATGAGGGGTTAATATGTTTAATATGTTGTAGATAATCTAACAGTACTTTTAAATTCTTCGAATGTTTTTAACTTCCCGATTTTATAGGGAAGTTACTATTTACTGTTTTAAATTACATCTATTAATTTTCGTTATAAACATAAAATCCGCTGTCTACTTATAGATCATCGCAAAACTAAAAGCAACGTACTAGAAGTATAGTGCATACAGCGTGGTCCTTTTAAGTAAGGCCATCTAAATATCTCTTCAGGTTATTGTGATGCAAAAAACATTTGTTGCGTTATGTGTATGGTGGCAATGGACCAAATATCTGGCAAGAATATTATCAATATATATAATATTAGTAGATTATGGATCTTTATGCAAAATAAAAAATGTTCAATTGCTCAATGCAATACAATACTCAATATTCAATTTCATATGCAAAATAAAAAATACAGGACCAAATAAAAATTTTATTTTCCCTTTAGCTATTTTATCAAGCTGAAACTACCACATTGATATCCTTAAATTATCCTTAACCTTCTTGAAATCAGGGAACACTTTTTATTATATGAAAAATTTGCCGAACACCAAAATTAACATTAATAATTGACTAACATCATGAAGGAAGCTTGTAACTTTGAAATCTAATTCCGTTATTTTTGTATAAAGCAGGTCAGTAATATAATAAAAATTGTTGATCTTTTAATCACAATTTTCATCGTATATAACTCTTTATATTTATAAATGTTTCAGACGCAGTTTTTTAATATCTTTCTTGAGAATGATAGGAATAACTATCGAAACGTTGAAAGTTTAATTAATTTGTACAATTGCTTTATTTTGTTTAAATGGATCGAACCGTTGATCCGATAACACGTTTAAAATTTCTCTTAGTCAGAATATACGATCGAAAACCAAATTTACGTTTACCAAAATTAATGATTCAGAAAACCAAACGAAAGCATCCCGCGTAGAAATAAATATATTCTAGAAAATATATTATTAAATTTATTTAATATATTTCGCGGAACACCGGTTAGGAACCACTGCTTCAAATATTTATTATGTGTCCACTGTTTTAAACTGTACGTACCCATTTTTGTAATAAAAGCATAAAATCCACAGTCCATTGATTAGATACCAAGATATCTTTCATAATGTAAATAATACTTTAAATAATGGTGGGTTAAGTAATGGTTAAAACACGCAATTTAAAAGATCGATGTTTCCGACCTGTCTGCGATAGAATGCCCCCTTAAATGGCGTACGAAAGGTTTGTTTGACTGGCTGTAGTTATACCTGGCAAGTGTGGGTTGGATAGTTAGAGCGACCGCGGCGCAACTAGCCTGACAAATCGTGGACTCGAGTCCCTCAGCAGCCGCCATGTTACAACAGCCATCTTGTTAAAATGCCTGCATTTTCGTGACGATCGAAGATGTTGGGCAAACACCTGCGTCTTGAATACATCGGACGCACAAAAGTCGGCAAACGGGGATTTACTATGCATGGATCCACGAAGCCAAACGAAGCCTCATTTAGGGACGAATTTTACGTAATGAAGTTTACGCAGCCATTAGGTTTAACGGCGGTGTAGCAGCCGCCTGAACTTCTCTTGATACTTGCGGAAGGTCATTTGCTTCTCTGCCGGTGAGTGAAAGCTGCCTCGCTTCAAGCCAAAGTACAAGCTCAGGGAATCATGTGAGCCGTCTGGGCGAACTTCGCCATATGTAGTGAAGAAGTAGTGCGAACTACTGAATCGGTCGAGGGAGTTCGGCAACGGCTCCGCAGGTGCAACTTTAGTGCTCCGTTTGAGCTGCGTACGGCTCAAGTTTCTTGTTTATCCCTCATTAATTTCCAGTATTTATATCTGTATTAGCAAGAAGCTAGTGCAGTTTAAATTCTAATTAACCGTCGGCCATCTTCTTCCATTCAGAATGATGGATGGCTTCAGAACGGGAATACTAAACTCGTTAGATGTCATATATGTATTGATATTATATATGCAGGGTATTCCACGGAATTCTCGCCACGAATTTTCGGTACCCAGATAAAAAATGTTTGGAACAATATTAAGTAGTTTAGTCAGCTACAAAATGCAATGGAAAAAATTCAAGGAAGACATTTGTTCATGGAAAATGTTCACCTTCATTCTTACAATCCTTGTGTAGTCAACCGGGTACCCAGGAAACCATTTACTTTAATTCTTTCAACAATTCGTTAATGTTCGCTAAAAAAATATTACAAAATTTTTCTGAATGTCCATTCCTTACTCGCTAATATATCAATTTATGGAATATTGTACAAACATGTTAAATGAAGAAAGAATTTAAATAATCTATACATTATGGTTGACTGCATGAGGGTTAAATGACACTACATATTTTTTAGTACACATTATTATTGTTTATGTTAAGACAAGTTCAACGGCATAGTGTACTATGACCTTAACAGTAAGGTCTTAACAGTAACTCACGAAAAAATAATTAATTTTGATCCAAACATTTTTTACCTGGCTACAGGAAATGCCAGAAAAGTTGTGGCGACATTTGCATGGGACACCCTGTATATATTTATATACAATAATATAATCTAATAATGATAGCTATGCAATCATTATGTTCATGGATTGTTTTTGATAATAATGATTAACTCTAATAATGATAGCTGTACATTAATCGTTTTTTTATGGATTGTTTAACAATATCCAAATTTATGAAAAACTTTTTGTGCCGAATGAAACAACCTTTATGGAAAATGTAAAACGAAAGTTATTGATACCAATGCTGTTACAACATTAATTAAAAATACACTGACTCTAATTCTTCAGCAATAATTTTCATGGATTGTTTTATAAAATTCGGGAAAACCTTTGTTTATAATAGTTATAAATAAAAGTAATATTGCATTGTACGTATTGGTACAAGTAATTGCAATTCAAAATATTATGTTATAGATTTGTATCGGTTATCAATTCAAATTAATTTTTATTTTCCCAGGTCAACCATATTTGCATCATTGATAAACTAGGTTTTCGGGGGACTTCATTAACATATTTTTAATTCATAATCTAATTGCAAACGACTGATTGTTAAATGCATACAATGAAATTTGATTAAACTCGAATAAATTTATTTAAATGTAATTAAATTTAAATATATTTAATTAAATTAGTTCGGCTCGAGTTTACCACATCCCTCGGGAATAATACATAATTATGCGAATATTTTATATGTTATGTGGTAGATCAGCGTTCTTGTTTGACATGTTATAATTGTTTGCAATCTCCATATATTAGTTGAAATATCAAATCATTGCAGATTGAAACAGTGTCTGAAATCAATAAAATCTTCGAATGCTTCCACAATCATTTTCAATACAGCAAAGTTGTATTGCTTAAAATATTAACTTCAGAAATTATCTTAATTGCTTATAGCTGAAAATTTGTACCAAATTCTTTGATCCTGATATCGATTTATTAGAGATTGATGGAAATAGCGCTAATAAAATAAGAGAGAATCCAAAAGATTCAAGAAAGCGTTACAAATAAATAAAGAAATATGAATTCGTGTCTTTTCTCTCTTTCTTTGTCGAATCACTTGTAGGAAAAATTGTGCTACTTTTGATAAAATAAAAACATAGAATATACTTAATTCTTGTCGTTTTATTTTATACAAAATCTAATTTCGTATGAGCAGATTAATAAAAATACAACAAAAACAACAATCACACCGCAAAGATACGAGTAATTGTCGTAATCTCAAAATATTGGGGACTTATGTTGTTTTGCTTTATGCGTATGAATTGAATATTGTACAACGATTGTATTGCATTATTTTTTTCAGCCTTTCGAAATTGTTTTCGAAGTGCGTTGACTTTTTTCTGGTAAATACGTAAATCCTACACTCCAAAGCTCAATTAACATAAACTCAAATGCGAAAACAACAGATATATTGTTCTGCTATTGTTTTAACGAAATTATCCCAGTCTCGATATCGAGAATTTCTTGAGAATGGGAGCATTCGAAAGCTTTTTGAATCCACTGTAATTTGGCATTCAAACTTCTGGCTCGTGAAGCGTTTGCTGTTTGATCGAGCCACTCTTAACTGAAGAAGCACTGCCTAAAGTGAATTAACACAGCTGTGACCCGTATGTGGGTCATGGTCCCGGCGCCAGGGACACTATTATCATCTGCAATGGGGCATAGATTGCGGAACTGAAACTGGTATGACCCACATGTGGGTCATGGTCTGTAGACCCGAATGTATTATGACCAGCACGTGAACCATGGACCATGTGTCCAAAGATAATACGTATACATTATGCTCTGGTCTGCGACTCGGGTCCAGGACATGATACTACTCTCTTGAGTGTCATATGTCACTGTCTGGTGTCCACCCTGACCCAACGTCTCCGAAATGAGATGTTGTGGCCTTTGACTCAATCTTGTAGTGAATCGAATTCCTCGTCGTGCAGTTATTGAATTATTTTGCCAATTATGTGACTCTTATGTTAACCCTTTACACTAAGAATTATTGTTCAATTTTATTGCCAACAACTCCCTACTATCTTAAGTGTTTTATTTGAACATAAAAGGTCATTTCTTTGACTCCTACTTACTTTAAACAATTTTGCTTACTCTAATTGTATTAGATACAGCTCTCAAATTCTGTTGTAATTTTGTTTTTAACTAAAAACTAAGACAATTGAATCAATAAAGAAGAACCAAATACATATAAAACACGTTCAATAAATACGACAACTTTGATAAACATATTCATTCCTTCGATATGAAGTAATGCATTTTGTAATGAAAATTTTAAATGCGAATTAAGAGTGCATACTTGCTTATTGACTTCTATCGGCTATTGGTTATTAGTTATTTTAGTAACGGTGGTTATTGGTTTTTCGATCAATAATATAATAAGATCGACAAAATTTAATATATTACAGCGATTTAGCTGCGGTTCCACGAATAAGTTGGAAAGTGTAAAGTCAATTTGTGAAGCTATGCAAATACATATTATTAAGTCAGAAAGTTTATGCAACTACTAGCAATTATCTTATTTTATACGAAAGCGAAAAGTGAACAGTAAAATATTGATTGGTTAAATATGCAAATAAAGAAATGAAATATTTATGGTTCAGAAGAATACCTTACTTACACCATTTGCATCAGTGGAGAACGTTTTAGACACTTCGAAGGTTGTTTTCGTACTATTTTTCATTAAAGCATTATGTTTTGTAAGCCATAATTCGAAGAAAATTAAATTCTAAGTAGGTACATAGACCATATTTATTTTCACTAAATATATAAACAGTTGTAGAAATATTAGTGCGCAACTAAAATTTTAAATTTCAAGAGTGGAATTCAAATACGCCGAAAAATAATTTCAATTAAAAAAAGAGCTAGTTTCCTAATTTGTAAAACCACTTCACCGACGTACGTGATATGAAACTTTATATATGTATAATTAACTTGTAAATTATTATATATAATAAGTAACGAGTATTAGTTATAAGTACAATTATTTAAGTGGATAAATATTTAGAAAAGAGACCTTTTCCGAATAGTTACCGTACAAAGCTTACTCAGATTATAAAATACTAGAAAACTAGGAGCTTCCCAAAATTCTATATAAATATTCTAAGTTACCTTTAACTATATAATTTAAGATTGAATAATAAAAATGCTTCGAAGAAGACAACTAGCGAAAGTTAATATACAGAAATTTCGTTGGGGTCATAAGAGACCCTAGTGTGCCAGTAGGGGTTATTTAATCGTGTCAAATTTTCCATGTATGTATGTAGTAATTTTTCAAAATGGTATAATACTGTAGAATTAGTTTTATTCGCGTTGATCTGTTACTTAAATTAGGTTTCATGAAAACCGAACAAGTGTCCTCTGTTCGGAACACTCTTGTACGGTGCTATTTCCCAGACGCGATAGGAAGAAAGTCTT
Organism: Lasioglossum vierecki; assembly: GCA_028455595.1. NCBI lineage: Eukaryota > Metazoa > Arthropoda > Insecta > Hymenoptera > Halictidae > Lasioglossum > Lasioglossum vierecki. The sequence continues at coordinate 580,602 of CM052337.1, read as the reverse complement.
ATTGCTAGTCTGGAAACATTGTACTGGAAGAAAGGAAAGAACAAAAAGATCCACACAATGGACTCACCTTGATATCGACCCTCATTGTGGATTTCAAGTTTCCACGTGCCGTGCGGCCTCTCACCCCAAGTGTGAACCGACATAAATGGCCATTGATTGAAACCGGCTTTCGAGATGTCGTGTGGCCTTTTCGCGAGCAAGGTGCTCTTCGTGCCTTGTGGAGATGTTAGTTGTATCTGAAGATCTCCTCTTCTGATAGCCATCAGGGATACCTTCGCCTGACAGACAAGAATAATATTAGGTCGTCCGGAGATTTCATTCCATTTCCTTGCGCACTCACTTTATTATCCGTTATCCGTTAATGCTGACGATCGTGCATATATTTTATTCATTCTATTATTATCAAACATAGCACCTACCAAAGGCTTTTCTCAAAACTCACAGTTAGTCAAGAAAGTACAGTAATCCCTTGATTCTTATCCAAGGGACTGTTCCTGGAGCGGACAAGAATCGCGGTGATAATTTGTAATTTTGATTTACGGCTGGGTCTACCGCTCCAATCGCGCTGAGCGAGCCTACAATACAGGGTGTCCCAAAATTCGTGTACTTCCCGGAAATGGGAGGTTCCTTGGGTCATTTGAAGCGACATTTTCCTTTACAAAAATGACGCCAGCGGCTTTGTTTAGGAGTTATTAACAAAAAACACAGACCAATCAGAGCGCGGTTTATATAGCCTGGTACAAACAGCTAGATTACACTTATTCAAATTCCACGTAATTTTTAACATTCGATAATGTTTCTATACAAAAACTTCACAATTCGACTGGTCTGCTAGTTTTAATATGGAACACTAATACTCGTTTTTTTCAACTATAATGTGAAATAAGTTTTAAATTATGTGATACTGAAACGTTTATAAGAATTTATAAAAAATAGCTTCGAAACAAATTTATTTACCCTTTTAGAAGCAAAGAACATAAAGATTAGATAATTTTAAACATATTTCCGATAAAAACTGCAACGCGCGCACGGCCTCCACTGTTTAGCGATAAAAGATATTGTCAGTGGGATAAATAACGTTAAAAATGAATTTTCTAATTTAATATGAAGGGATCGGGAACAATGAGATTATGTTTGCGCGATACTGGCTAGAAAAGTCACGCACTCGGGGCACAAGCCATAGAAATATTAAATAATAAAATCTTGTTTTTGGAATAACTACCAGCTAATAGCTACTTTAACATGTACTTCAGCATTTTCAAGATTTAATTTTATGGCAATATTAAATGAACTAAATTTCTTTACGAACTACGGAGGTGCATAAAATTATAAGATCACTAGACTGCGGATTTTATGCATTTATAACAAAACTAGGTGAAACATGAAACAGTAAAAAGATTAGAACAATTTAGAAATATTATAACATTGTATCAAGCTTATATAAATGATTAAGAAAGGTAATAATTTGTTATTTTAGACTTGCCTGTTAAAACTGATTTCGAAAAATTTTATTTTACATAAAGGTTCGCAGTCTAGTAATCTATTCAGTATAATATAATAACAAAAGAAGTTTTTTAGCAAAATTTCAAGTAGGTATGTTTCAGGTAGGTAGTATGAATAAGTATGTACAAAATATGCTTAGGATTTTACATTGCTTTGAATGAGAAATTTGACCAGCAAAAAGCACATATCGTTGTACATGGATGAAAAAACGTGTGAGAAAGAAACCTCAAAAACAGAGAAACGCAAAACCGCGTGGAGGAATTCTTTTTTACAAAGAAAAGTAAAAATTTAACGTGAATAGAACTGTTTGGAAAAAATTTAAATTAACATCCTGCACGAGCTAATATGCAGTCTGAGTAAAAAAAATAGAAGCTCACAATTCTGTAACAATTATTTCAGAGCATTTTGTAGAACCCTTTGTGTCTTCATTACAGGTGAGGTACTATATTCTGTTGGATGCATGTTCCACTACTACGTTCCACTTTGATAAAACGAAAAGTTCCGGCATTAAGCCCGCTGCTCTTTCCGGGTCTGCGTGACAAAAAGTAAAATGCCAGTTTGAGTAATCAATTTTGTTTTCCATAAATGTCGCTTCTTTACAATATTATATTAGTTACATGCATTTTCTCAGATCTATAAAATTTTATATTTGCGATTACGTTAGATAATCAGTCCACATAAAACGAAGGTTGATAACGTAATGTACATATGTACACTATCACATGTAAATGCATCTATGTAAAAAATGTATAAAGAGAGAGAAACTATTTACAAAAATATCGAACTATTAGAAACTAAGTAACACCTATGTAATGCAAGCTACATGTAACAATATTGTACCAGCTAAATAAACGACTCGGTTTAAACCAATAATAAATAAGAGAAAGCTAATAAACATTTATATTCTTACCCGGGTTTATCGAAATAAAATTATTTTTATTTATTTATAGATTTTTATGCATTTACAACAATATAGATGAAGTTCGAGAATTGTAAAAAAATTTGGAAACTTGAAAGATATCAATATATTATTTTCATCTATTAAAATCTACTTCTAAAATCTTCTACTTCTGGCAATCGATGCAGACAATTTTTATTTAATAGCAAAAAGTTTCTACTTCCCGATCACTGAACAGTCGTTTAGACTTTTTAATTTTAATGTACGATTTACTTGTATCAATTATTATAGCTATTAAAATCCGAATTATGGTCAAGCCAGAAAAAAAGCGTCGCATTTGTAATTACTCGTGAAGCAGAGAATTTTTATACGGGCTGAGCTTGTGGACAAAGAAGAAAGAAGTGGTGGAAAAATTCACCGGACGCGGAAACATGAAAATTTTTCATGTGTGCACGATCTCAACCTTTACGGAAACTATTAACCTGCAGCTTACCGAAGTGACACGGTACTTACCTGCACGTGCTCGAGAAAATTAACACCGCTACACTCCTTGACGTTCAATTCCAGAGTTAACTGGCTCTTTGGTGGTATTGGCCTACAATATAACACGAAACTGAGGTCAGTCACGAAACTGGGACACTGGATATCTCGAATACATTTTTAATCATTCAATCCTCTAATTTCGGGTGTACTCGGGTATTTTAGTACCTTGGGCAATCTTAGCTCTGACACCTGAGACTGTCTTTTCGCGAGACCTTGGCCAATCGTGGATATAAACTACCAAATTAGCATTAACCTTCCACCGGTATAACGGATCGTTTAGGTAAAAATTTTATTATTTCAAGTACAGTAATGTTTCGATATATGTATGTTGCACATCTTATTTTCGTCACTTGTAACAATATGAAAAAATTATATACAAAAGTTGCCAAGTATACGAGAGGAAATATTCTGATGTAAATATTTTTGATGTGCGTCAAAGGATTTCGGTAATTTTAAATTCATCTTATAAATTTAGTTACTTATACCGTTACCGAAATTCGTTTAAACGCACTTCAAAATATACCAATTGTCATGCCTATGGAGAAGAAAAGCACAGATGACGTCAAATTGGGAACGGGGTTATTTACTTTGCTCGACCTTTACTTTCAACATCTATGCTTCGAAATTTTCCGCATTTACATGCCAGACTATGTCGCAGAGCGAAACGTGTGATAATAACGTCTACGCATGCGAAATTCGTTTAAACGCAGTGCTCTTGCTTCTTTGATATCACTGTCCAACCAATTTCAATTTTTTTCATGTTTCAATATAACTATTGGGTGGATCTTATAGAGTTTTTTGCGCTGATTCCGAATCTGCCCTTAATTTTTCTCCATCAAGAATGATTTCGAGAAACATGACTTTGAAAAAAAACGCATATTTCGACTCTGAACAAATATTGTGATGTTATTATATAAGATGTATTGTTCTTTACAACAAAAGATTCTCTAAACTTTTACGAATCCAGTGATGGGTAATAGTAATACGTTGTAATTGTTTAAACATGTTTTAATAATTATTAAAGACGGAGAAACACCACTTTTGCAAAATTACAGAGTATGGAAAATTTTGGTGGATTTTAGAAATTTTAAAACTTGGACTACATTCTTACTAATATTGAAACATTTACTTAAATTGTTAGGGATAGCCAAGCGTCTTCTTTGGAAGGAGAAAAGGGGGCATTTCAGGATGATGTGTTCAACTGAGAGTGGTTTATTACATCGGGTACATACGGGGACGAGATCTTTCAAAATTTTGTATAAGTAGGTCAAGTTAGTATGGCCAATACGAAGTCGGCTGTTAATTACCTGGTCTCTTCTGTTAACAATCGGGGGCAGTCGTTATGACGGAGGTCTTGCTTTGAATTGATTGAATTGATTGTTAAATTATGCAAAACTTTACCAAATAAGTATATTTTTTCTCTATCTTTAAAAATAACCGATTTGTAATTTGGCCCAGTTACAAGATACTCCCTGTATATGTTTGAATTTTTGAACACAGTGTGACATCAGAGCTAATTTGTCAAGTTTGTATATCAGTGAATCGTTGTTAATAATCGATTCTACTAACTATATATTTATATATTCTTTTGTCACTGTTAATAAAATATTGAACGATACGGAAAATAAATGCATGCATGTTTTGTAATTTAATATGAAAACGAATTTACCTGCCCATATGGGGTGCCGAAACTTCACATTTATGTTGTTCCGGCACTGTCCGCCATCTTCGCGCTAAACGCACCATGGCTGCAGCATCCATCAACCCATAACCAAAACTGTGGCTCACTGTAAACCATCCGAAGAATATCCACGTAATGAACAACGAACTGGAGAAAGAAAAGGAGGATTATACGGGACAAAGGGTAAAAGAAGGGGCATTCTGAAAACAGAGGAAATGACCGAAAAAGGAGAAAGAAAGAGAGTAAAGACATAGTAGTAAGAGATAAGGTGGAGGAAACAAGTAACCTTTAGCGTAATTGAAGAGAGGGACACTGGAGAAAATCTGTTGGATGTAATTAAAAGACTGCAAATACACGTGTACAGTCTGGTTCACGGAATTGGAGCAAGTCACACAATCTCTTTTCTGGTTGCAATTAGAGAGAAATAGTAGAAGATAAAGTCGAATACTTCGGGAGTAGCCATCTTGCCAGAACAAACTTCAAACAACAAAGATACAGTAGATTACAATTTGACTGATACAGTAGACTGATACATATGTATGTTTATCAGTGTTACCACAAAAAAAAACTTTCTCCGCGCAGGCGTTGGTAATACGGATAAATACCATAGAATAGGTATGTCACGGGGTTCCCCCTTGCCTCTTAAGAACGTCCTCCGAACTCACCGTTCCTTCCGACGCCGTTCGTGACCCAGTCCGGGGCGGTGAGGTTCGCGGGCTTCGCAGTCCTGACGACAATGTGTTGCATGTCCCTCCAAGTTAACTCTTTGTTGGCCTCGAGGGCAAGGGCACAGATACCAGCGGCTAAAGGCGCCGACGCCGACGTTCCGGTGTGACTGCTGGTGCAATGGTTATGCAGGTCGGTGGTCACCACTTGTTTCTCTCCCGCTGAACCGGAACTGTAAGTAGTGGCTAGGGTGGAAGAGCAGGCCTCGCTATACCACGGCACCTGCCCGTTCTCCGTGGCGCTGCTGATGGACAACGTCCAAATGCTGTTCGTGTAGCCGTCACAGTTACAGTTGTCGTGGTCCTTTCCGCCATTCCCCGATGCCCACACGAAGATCGATCCCTTACCGTTACGACCCTGCCGATCAAAGCGAGCACCTTGATCAATCGAATGCCATGAGAGATCCTTCGATCAACGGGAATTCAGTTTACTGGGTTAACTCGATTCGACGGTGGAATATGTAATTGTTACGGCATCTGGACGGGTTCTCTTGGTGATTAGATCAGAAGAAGAAGAATATATAGTCGGGGATTAACTGCACATTCTTTAAAAGTTGATACATTTTTCAATATTGGACCAAACGGCTTGAGAGGTTTTCTGAGATGTTAGAAGAATTAGTTTACTGGGACAAGTAGATTGATTTTTCAAATGAAAGTTTGATTTTAACGAATTTGTGAAGGATTTAGTAGATTTACAGTTCTCAGCAGATACATATTGCAGTATTTGTTTCGGAATGAATTTGAATCTGTTAACTGAGTAATGTTCCAATCACGAATTGTCACGAAGATGTAATAAGAGACAAATGAATTTAAAATAACAAGAATTTTACCGTAGTTAATGTAAATACAATATAGTTTATAACAATATGGACACTCTGACAAAAATTACGTGAGAGAGTTATTCATTGAAGTAAAAACAGAATTTAAATGTGCCTGAAAAGCAATAACAACATCAAGTGACGAAGAAACTTGTTACCCCCGCTTAAAAGTTTAACAAAATACAATTGTTTAGCCACGTTAAATGAAATTTAATATCTTTTTCCTATGTAAAAGTAAACATATAATGATATAATAAAATTCTATCGAATTCTGTCTTTGTGAACGTATTTTTGTAATAAGAACCGTGTTCTGCCGATTAATCAAAATGAGACTGCGGACGTTTATGCATTTTCCAATTTTTGTTGGCAAATTTTAAGAAAGTGGAATGAAATAAATTCCTATTTTTAATGGGAACAGCCTTTGTAGATCGAAAGCAAATAAAAATTGTACAAAATTCTATCGTATTTTATATTCTACCGTTTTTTTGTATTATATAATAATAATAATAATAATAATAAATAAAAGTAAATTCAATGTAGAACTATCACAGCGGAGAGGTAGAATAAAGACAATTTTTATCGTATTGATCAATACGCAGTAACAGTGAAACATGAATTGGTAGGAAGAAAGTTGTACTATATATATACTGCGGAAGATCGCAATATTAAGTAGAAACAGTGAGCAACGGTCAGACACGTCAGCGAAATTCAGTTTAGTGCATCATAAATGTTGAAATCTATCTGTTTCAAGTATAAGAAGAATTTAATTTATTTCTCATTCTTTTTTAATGATTCCGAACTAACTTTGAATGTTCGCATGCTTGTGCATTATTGTTTAAATGTTAGAAACATTAGAGAATTTTTATAATTAAACAATGAAACTCTAGTGACGGCAAACAATCATGTACATTTAAAACAAATTAAAAGTTGAAATGGCAGTAATCCTTGTTAAAAGTTTTAATTACGATTTGAAGAATGAATATCGCGTAATGTATGTAGTTTTACGAAATCCTGTACTAATTAAAAGTTTTTAGTAGATAGTTTCAGAAGTATTTAAATATGTTTCAATTATAGAAAATCTTTGTGTTAGGTTCTCTAAAACAGCCTTACAATAATTTAATAAATGATAAACACTCGTATTTTAGGAACTATTAGTTTGTTCACATTATATTAGTTTGTTCACTTTTTATCACATTAATAGTGATAAATAGGCTGCAGCTTTTTATGCATTTATGCAGGAAATATGAAACAGTAAAAGATTAGAAATATCTACGATTATTGTTCTCATCTGTTCAATATGAAAAATCTATTAATGCATAAAATGTATTTTTATTTAACTCTTGCTGCCCACAATCGTTGCAAAACATTTTTATTTTGCACGAAGATCCGTAGATTAGTGATAAAGAGTCCACACTTTTTTATTTTTTAACTTCTTTCGAACTTAAGAAAATTTCCACAGACTTTAAAAATAACTTATAAAATAAATATATCATAAAGATGTGCCATATTATGAAGAACACTTTTAGATATCGTATTATTCGATTGATAAAAGTCTATGTTTATTGATAAACTATCTACATTATGAAATATTAATATATGCAATAATATGTAATATATATGTTAATATATCAATTAAAACAAATACAATAACATTGTTTTGTTGAAAAGATTTGATTAGAATGTTTATACGTGCAATTAATATTGTACAGGCAAAGTTATACACACTTTTAAATATTTATGGAATATATATGAAACTGCAGATATGTAACAAAAAATTAAATTTATATTTTAATGCTTTTTTTTGTTGGGCACAACCAAACAATAATTTTAAGAATTTATTTACAAGGAAGCAATGTGTGGTAGATCTTAAACTATTTATTCTCTCTCTCTCTTTCTAAGTGTTTGAGTCTTTCTGTAAGAATAACGCATTTAAACAGTCTGTGTCAAATTATAGTATAAACTCAGATGCTGTTCACTTTCTTCTCTTTAATAAATGGTGGAATATTGATTTTTCTAGATATTTGGAAAGGTGTATAACGAGTATGCAAATATTTTCAGGTTTGAAAACCACTTGGGCCCGTGATTTGTTTAATAACAAAGTAAGGGAATTGATAAGAGCGTAATTTATTAGGCTCCGATGGTTTTTTCAAGTAGAGCAAGTTCGAAATTCAATATACATGCCTGCACTGCAACGATTTCGCTGAAGTAGCCTCTGAAAATATTAAACTGTTTAGCATATACGGGGAGCTCTGCGGACTACCGCGAGCAGAAAGTCACTTTATGAATATTTAACGATTAACGTTGTATCAGGTAGTAGTGCTTTAAATACAGAAGTAACAGTAATTATACTGACTAGATGAATTCATGCTTTCTGACGAGGGTAGTGACGAACAGCATTGTTACCGTCCCAACAAAACAAATGTCAACTCATTTTAATGCTGATCTTTGAAATTGATCTCTCATTTTTTGAAAAATTAAATGTTCTCTAAGCAATTTCAAGCAATCTAAAAAGATGACAATTTTTCTGAATCAACTAAAACTTTCTTCGGAAAAGTATTCAAATCGATTTTAGACTGATATTTTTAATAATTAAACATTCTTTGAATTATAATACATACGATGGCAACATTTCTGAATCAACTAAAACTTTCTTCGGAAAAGTATTCAAATTGATTTCAGATATTTTTGAAAATTAAACATTCTTTGAATTATAATATATGAGGTGGTAAAGTTTCTAAAAACTGTCTACGGTATATTATTCAAATTCATTTCGGCAATTTTTGAAAATTAAATGTTCTTGAAATTATTACAGGCAAACTAAAAGATTACATAATTTCTGTCTTAACTATAATTTTCTCCGGGAAAGCTGCATCTTTATTTTTCCATATTTACGTCACATTACGTTTTATTCCTTAGTAAATATATGTATAAAGATAACAGGACACTATTACGAAACAGAAAAGTCTTTTTCAGTAAACGAAATATGTATATATACGGATATAATGTACAAAGTAAATATTTAGTGAATATATTTAATTTATCAAAATGAAGCAACGAAGACCAGAAGAAATTTTACTGAGCGAAACTAAAGTTGCGATATAAGCTTGCCTAATATTTTCCTACGGAGTTTGTATTCGCTGCAGATAAATTTTATTACTGTTTACCTAATAACATTCAACTCTCGAGCAACATGAGCGTTTGTCTTGTAAAGTAATAAGAAAATTTGAAATATAGAAAATGGCGAAACGGGACGTCACTAAGCATCGAAACTTTGAACGTTGGAAACACAAATCAACGAATCGCAGAATCTATTTAATTCATTCCATTGAATTCGCTTGAAGAATCTTTTCTATGTATCTTATCACACGCTTTTGGTTTTAAGAAAATTCTTTAACGCAAAGAATCTTGTAGTGGGACTATTAAAATTCTAAAATACAATTTTTTATTTAACACACTGTCATGTGAATGATATTTTCATTAATAGAGATAAATTTTGTTAATTTAGAGACGAATTATGCTATTATGAATACTTACCGATTTTATATCTTATTATTCATAATACCAAAATAATTTGAAAACTAACTTTTGTCAACTAATAAGGAATGTAAGTCGATCTTTATCTAATTTTGTTTCATATAAAAATGTTGCTACATGTTATTATACATGTTATACATGTGATACCTACGTAAATGACAGACACTTTAAAATCTGCATAAATTTTATAGTATTTTTAATGGTCTGTCTATTTGCAAACAAATTTATCATAGATAGTCAATGGTATTAACAGTATTGTAAAAGCAGTTCCAAAAGTCACAGAAACGTGAAAAAACACAAAATGCAGTTTTCATGTTTCTGAGTTGTGTTTAGAAAATAGCTTACGTGTAAATTGAGTGACGTCACTTGCCAATTTTAAATTGATTATCCAACAAAACCTTCTCGATTTCTTTGAATCCTGTTAGGAATATTCAGTACATACCGTACCATAGTAGGATCTAAAATTATGTTCACTGGACATTTTTTAAAGAATAAAATTCATAGAGATATTTATTACTTTTATATTGTTAACGCTCTCAGTCTTCCTTTGTATCGCATCGCGATTGTTCTTTTTGCACACTTCCAGTTCGGTTTCCGCTCAAGCAATGTGTGCACAGTACTGCACAGTTTTATTGCATTAACTGTATCAATCGTAATTCAATACTACGTTCAATAAATATATCAATTGACTACAGACTTTGATGAGAAATGAAAAATGCCTGTATCGATTACAAGACAAAGGTTGTTAAACAGAAATTAATTTTTTTTCTCAATAATTTTAGTACATTAAACAAAATATATTTCTATATTCTTCAAATTCGTTAACTGTTTTATATATTTGCAACTTATTTTTGTTATTAATTTATAAAATCCGTAGGTTAATTATTATAATGAGTTCATTAAAGGTCGCTCCCTTAAGTAAATAGTGAAAAGTGAAAACTTCTCGCAATTTGCTACGTTCAGTGATACACAATAAAAAAATATATACTATCTGACATCTATCAAAAAATTATAACGAAATTTGCTTTCGCCAATGCTCACAATTTTCGAATATCAATAATGATTATTTACGTAAATCTTCGTTAAAATTTATATTATCACCTTTTTGAAGTGCCACCATTGAGTATCAATTTACATGCTAAGTGCAGCTTCCGTTTCCATTTCATAAAACAGTACTGCAGCTGCTCGTTTGAAATGCTCTTTAATGCTCTCGTCATTTCCTGTTTCATCGTGTTTGTATCCGCAAAATGCTGCGCCCGCATGATACTTTTTACTTTGAGGAATAAAAGGAGGTCATATAGAACGATATCCGGCGAATAGGACCCATGATCAAAGATGGCGATATCAAACCGTGCTAAAACCTTGTGAAAGGTGAGGGCAGTGTAGAACGGAGCGTTTTTGTGGTGAAAAATCTACTGGTTTCCCTCATAACATCAAGTAATGACACGAACGTACGAACTAACCATTGATTATCCACATTTTATGTTGTACAATTTCTATCACAGTTAAAATTGTTAAAACTTCATTGTTCTTTATAATTTCTTAAAGGAGTCTCTCGCGTTTAAAAAAATATAATTGATTAAGAAGGAACTTAATCTCCTAATAATAATTATTAATTAGTGTCGTAAGAAACACGACACTATATATTCTATTATTATAATGGCGTAATTTCATTTGTTTTTCAATATTTAACGATGTTCCACCCCTCCGACCATCTTGCAACTTTTGTACGTTTTGTACAGAACATTGTTGTTGAATTTATTGAAAGTGGTCACCCGAAGGGTTGTTTGAAATTCCCACCCCTAAAAATTTAAATATTTTTTTTCTACCCTTAATAATTTGATCACAATTATGAAAAAAATATATGTTATAAAGGACGTAGGTGCGAGTATTTGCGTATTATTTTATTAGAATATCTTAATTAACAACCGAGAAAAAAATGATATAGTTAATGGTATTTTCCCTCATATAATCCTTATATGAAGGGTTGGAGACTTGAAATTTTGGGGGTTATCTATCTTTTACTTGGGACATTTACAGGTTAGACTTTTGGGACATTTATGGATAAAATATTATACTACTTTCAACCTTAAGTTCTACAGACCTTTGTGCTGACGTAAACTATAGTATTAAATTTTATGAATTTATTAAATTAAGTTTGTTGAACTTTGCACTCCTATTTTCCTCACTGCGGGGCGCCTGCAATTCCAGACGGAAGGAGGTTTCACGCGTGCCGTCGTAAAGCCAATAATGCGGCGTAAAAGACCGTGGTGGCCGATAATTGGCGTGGCACAAGGGGCGTTAACGGTGTCGATAATTACCCGGGCAATCGAAGGGCGATTCTTTTCGCCTGGCGAAAATAGTCGTTGCCGGGGACAACCATAATTCGATTACACCGGCGGGAACCGAGCGGAAGTCACTTCAGCCGTGGATCCGGCTTAACAGACTCTGTCGGTCGAGGTGAGTCCTCAGAAAGTTTCTAATTGGCTGCTTTTAGACGAACTGTCCCCGCGACACCGCACCCGCACGCATTACCATTTCAACCTTATCCTACGGCCCGCGGACCGGCGCGGCGACTGGCCGTAAGTCATATGCAAATTCCGAAAGGTACTTTCGCCGCGGGAACTCGTTAAAACACTGCCGCCGGAAAATAGAATTCGCCGAAGCAGAATTTCGGAAGCTCCGCAGGCCATTCGCGGAAAGTAACTCGCGAGCAATTAGCCACGCCATTCGGCCCGTATGCAGCCTGGTGATTAAGTAACCAGAATTTTTTTTCTCGTCGCTGCAAGATTGTGAGAGAAACATTGGCTTCCTTTTACTTTCAAGCCCAATCCATGTACTAGGGTTTCTCGATTTTTAAGAACCGAGTTTGAAAACCGGTTTTTAGAAGAAAATTATTCAATTTGAAAACCGGGGTTTTCAGTTAAAAAACAAAGTTTTTAAATTTTAAATTACGGTTTACACACTTATATATCTTCTAGTGAATTTCTTCCATTGGCTACAAAAACTGATGTTATTAAGTTGTCCGAACCGATATTAGCAAGATTATATAAAGATTATTCTACAGAAGAAAACGTCTATACAAAATTTTGGAACGCTTGACTTGTAACGACCTAACCATTCGTTATCCCATAAATTGTGTTAAATTGACTAAATAGGAATACCCCGTTAAATTGATTGTTAAAACGCGAGATTTTCTGAAACTCTCGCATTACGCAAACGGTGTCCACATCTAATATACAGTGTGTCCCAAAATTCTCCTAATACCCGAAAATGGGAGGTTCCTTGGGTCATTTGAAGCAACATTTTCGTTATCAGAAATGGTTTGCGCGGCTTTGTTTAAGAGTTATTAACAAAACACACGGGCCAATCAGAGCGGATTAATTCAGACTCCGTTCACTGCAGCCGCGTCTGATTGGTCCATGTTTTTTGTTAACAACTCCTGAACAAAAATGTCGCTTCAAATAATTCAAGGAATCTCCCATTTCCGGGTTTTAGGGGAATTTTGGGACACCCTGTAGAATTTTTTAGACGGAGCTTGTAGAGCTCAAAGAGAAAAGCTTATTTATACGGAAACGTTCGTAAGCCAGTGTATATTGTAGGTGTTTCCATTCGCAAGTTCCACCAGGCACAAAGCTATAAGGCAAAGGGATATATATTGCACGCCGAAGGACAGATACAGCTGGCGAAAAAATACAACGGATAGAGGACGGTGTAAACGGTACCCCGCGGCGAGTCCTATCCAGATCTCTCTAAGCTCTGAATCAATAGAAATAAAAAAAACCTTTTAAAAACCACGCTTATATTAAAATGCACTAAAAAGGAGAAAATAATATTTTTAAATATTGGTCACCATAAATAGAAGCGTGAAACGCAAAACTATATTAACGTAATCTTCGTGGGCACTCCACGCATTTATTTATAGTCACTAATATCTAAAAATATTATTATCTCCCTTTTAGTGCATTCTAATAAGGCTCGTTTACCGAGCAGAACCGTCGGTCCTTGTCGCCCTTCAACCGATCTAATTGAAACCAACCCAGTAAGTAAACTGAACTACTTTGCTGCGAAGTGGGCCAGTGGAGCAGGGTCCAAGTCGGAGTGGGAACGCGTAGCGGAGTAGGGAGCGCGCGGAGTGGGGATGACGTACTACCGAACGTCGCGCGGTGTGGGCCAAAGAGGAATATTTAAAAATATTGTTTAAATCCTAAACGCATTGTCATCCAGTTCTGAGTAGAGCTGTGACTTATGAGATACCCGGGTACCCGGGTTACCCGTGAGATATCCTGTAAACAAAAATTACTCGGATACCCGGGTACACGGGTAAACAGCATTAGCCTGGTATTCGTGTAAACAAAAGTTACCCGATTACCCGGGCATCTCATGAATGCATTGCGGATCTTTATGCAAAATACAAATCGTTTGCATCAATAGGAAAGGCAGACGATATATTACGCTTACTTATTCTCTTGAACGATTTTAATAAATTTAAATTAATACCATATATCAAGGTTCTTTTAATTTTATTATTGTTTTAAATTGCACAAAATCATTTATGACTTATGTCTTATGAGATAACCGGGTACCCGGATACTCGGCTATCTCATGCGATACCCGGGTAGTTTTGCTCTACCCTGGTATCTCATGGGTACTCGGGTACCCGGGCAAAAGTTCGAGCTCTAATTCTGAACTATGTTGAAAATTTCAAGTCTCTATCTCATCGGGAAGTGGTTTCATATTCGATTTCAAGATTTGAAGCATACACCGACAACTCGGCATGCTAATATAAGTGTGGTAATAAAAAGATTCCTAGGAAAGCCGGGGTAGAAATATGGTCGGCGTGCAAGTGTATCTGTCGAAAAGGGTAAAGAAATCGTCGCAGAGTGCTAGAAATGAACAAACGTGCGCAAGCAAGTGTTGCGGAGCTCTAATTCACAGTCTCGGACGAACAAAGGAGGAAGAAAACGATTGTTCTTGCATCGGGTTGTCCCGTGTCTCGATACGTTTCGTTTTCATTAACGACCGCTTCCATTTAACTCGCGGGTTTCCCTATCAACGCCCTAACGATTGGGTTCTTGGTCTGATTCGATGGGACGTCGGCTGACGTCCTCCACGTCTCAGGACCGAGATAAAGAGGCCTTCGTGTCTGTCGTCTGGCGAACGCAATCGAAGAGGATCGGTTCCGAGCTGAATGCTAGACATACAAGTCGGGATAACAATGAGCTCGCTACGTCGTTGTACCCGGAAAGAGCACGAGACTGCTTTCAGGTGATACATTTCTGGGAATTTCATTCCGAGAAACGACTCCTCCAATTCTATCGCAGCTGTCAGACGAGATATTCTCCTATTTTTTCGCTCCCCGTGCGACTACAGAACGGGCAACGAATTTTTCCTGCACCGCGGACAAACTTCAAGAGATCCGACTAATGCGCGGTGAAACGTCATTTCACTGACGACAAGGTGGATCTGAAACCGAATAAGGAAAATGCGTGGGCGCGAGTTTCGTTCCGTAGGTGAACTGCGGAATATTAGTTCTAAATAATGGATAAATCACTGAAATAAGTAATTTGAATATCTTCTAAGCTAGTTACTGCATCGAGAAATATGCTAAACAAAACCTGTTGATCTGGACAGAATGCGTTTTTTTTATGTACTATTACTTTTCTTCATAAAACAAACGGTTTTACACGAAGTTTAAAATTCAAAAGAACGTCAGTCTGACCTAAAATTTTTTCTGAAATTTGTAAATTAAAGTGTGGTTTTATTTTTTATTATCATTATCTTCTATCAATAAAAATTAGCCCAAAATGTACTTCTTTTTACCTTGTCGATCTTATTTTTTAAATTGTAGATTTTTTTGCCGAAGAGTCTATATATGTATAATGTATATGTATATTTTTTAAAGTTTAAAAAATTTTGAGTTTCACCTCCTGAAGAGTCGACGTCTTGGAAAGATAACTGCGTTTATAAAAGTCATCTATTATGAACCGACAAACAAATCTAAACTTTTGTTATCTCAATTTTTTTGGTCTTTATAATTGCAGAGTCATTCCATTAAAACTTTAAGCAAATCACTTTGATTTTGTGATGGGATTGATTTTGTGACACACGCTGATAATGAACGCGTTAATGACGGTACTATATCTTAGAGAAATTTAATAATCTTCTTTCAAATGCTATTTCAAAGAGATGTGGGACTATATTGTTCAATCAAGATGATACCTTACTGAAATGACTTTATGAAATTATTATGGTTATTTAATTTATCAAAAAACCAATAATTTACCTTTGACTTTTGAGAATAGTTAAGTAGCCAACGAAAGATAAAATGTTACCAGCAATTCGAGTTTCGAAGACCATGGGTAACAGACATTACATTTCTTCAACGATTCTACAACAGTCTGTAGGATTAAATTTTATTCATGGGAGAAGTTAATTAATATAATTTTTAAATATTAAATTATAAATAATTTTATTGATAAATTTTAATGTGCAATAGTTTCAACTCTAACTCAACTATAAAATGAACAATTCTGTCCTATAGACCTAATACAAATCAACAAATAGTAAAGAATAAATTTCAAGTAAAGTTCAAGTATTTTAAGGCTAAGAATGCTTCCTCGTAGTGGGCATATATGAATATTTTGATAAAAGATAAAAATGATAAAAGAAATCAATGAAAGATTCATCGGGGGGGGATGTTTTTGTTAAGAAAATAGAGATCGTCTAAACTTTTGATACGCACTATAGTAGAATATTTACCTAAATCTGTAACGTGTTGAATAAAATTTTTTTTTTAAACGCATAGTTGTGGAAATATGAGGTTCTATTTTAGCGTATTTTTTTAAAATTGAAGTAACACGGTGATATGAAAAAAACAAATGAATTTGTCCGGTTGTGAAGCGGATTACGTAACGCAATGATATCGAGCGGTGCGGTGCACGGAGTGTCCCGGAAATTGTTGTGCAATCGAAACATAAGTAATCCATTGTGTGAAAGGTGGAAAATGTTTTTTATTTTATTAAACGGAAGAAATAAAATTCTTTTTTTAGTTAAAAATGAACCATCTTAACGTCATAAATGTTTTGCATACATGTATAATCAAATATTCGGATAAAAGAGGCTATAATAAATCCTCCTTTCTCCGTAAGTTAATTGA
Source organism: Lasioglossum vierecki (assembly GCA_028455595.1). Taxonomy (NCBI): domain Eukaryota; kingdom Metazoa; phylum Arthropoda; class Insecta; order Hymenoptera; family Halictidae; genus Lasioglossum; species Lasioglossum vierecki. The sequence continues at coordinate 563,741 of CM052337.1, read as the reverse complement.
CGAGGACATCGAATAAAATTCATTTGGATTATGTGTACATACATATATACATATTAACTGCATAAAGTCCTCGTTATAATTAATCAGGAAAGTTTAACATTTATTGAAACGTAAACTACATTGCTTATTATTAGACTATTGATCTTCATGCGAAATAAAAGCTTGCTGAGCTCTTCGTTGGACACAGAAGTTAAAGAAAAGTGAATTTTTCCTTCTAGCAATTTTAATCAGTTGAAAACAAAGTAAAATCAGTTTTATATTTCATTTATTAATTTTCTTTACAAACGCATAAAATCTGCAGTCTACTAAACATCTGTATTTAATTATCTGTAATTAAATAAATAATGTCTCACATCTTGATCTATAGAAACTTCTAACGAAATGACTAATGCAGAAAGTACTTTCAATTTTATTATTACAATTGCATTGTGAATCGTTAAAAACCTTAACCTGAACAAATGATGCACTCAAGTTTTAACGATATTCTAGTGTTATATAGATATTTATATATATATATATTTACTATATATATGCCGCAATAATAAACCCGTGGAAAAATCTTTTATTTCTATAATTTCAATTCCTCGCCCGCCCTTGAATCTCAGTTTTTCTCGAGGTACAAAAGCACAGTAGCGACAGACTGCCAACAAAAGACGAAGATTTTGTCCTTGCGAATACGTCGATTTAATCGATACTCAACTGGCAATGTAAAGAAGAAGTGCAGTGCCGCGCCGGTAATTAAAGTAGCAGTGACAGGTGATCGAAGAAGGCGCAGCCGAGCCTATCATGAATGGAAGTAGGCTACAGCTGGGGTGCGCGGTGCCACATTGTGCACAAGTGTGCAGATTACTCTTATCGCCGGGAAGCTTGACAGCAATAGTTCCTCAGAAGTTGCATCCACGGCCGGGACTTTTAATTAGACGCGTACCGACCGTGTCAACAATAGGTTATTGTCCTACCGCGCCAAAAGGCAAGGTAAATCTCAGAATTTCAGATTGAAAGGAACCAAACTGAACCGTTTGATAAAAAAAACCCTCGGGAATGTGCAACTGTTGATACGTTCATAATCACGGGGCAATAAGCACGCGAACAAGTAGTGACACCTTTTACAGGTTCCGTTGTGTCGCGCGGTTCCCGCGTTATTCTTACTCGTTTGTTGTATTTTGAATATTTACGCATGTCGCTCTGTAGCCGCATGGTCGGCATTGCAAATGTCTCCGTTGTAATATTTATATTTATATATATTCATATTTAAGTGTGTGAGTATAAAGACGAGTAGTGTCTGTATAGACGTTTTATTCATTTCCAAGGGAACACCACTTTATACTTTCTAACAGCAATCTCAGCGCATTTATTGGATCTCAGTGGATTTATTATTACCACGTTGCGTTATATTAGCTTGCCGAATTGTCGTTGTTGTTATATGCGTCAAATCTGGAAATCGAATTTTAATGTGTGCAATTTTAAGTCTCTAGCTGATCAGGAAGTTAGTTTAAAATCAATTGCAAAATTTGCCACCGAACAAACAGACAAACAGACAAACAAACAAGAAAGCGAGCTAATAAAAACGTGGTGAATAAAAATAGCTAATTGTTGTTGTTATAAATGATCGAACCTTTGCGCCGCGAATAAAAATTTGTAATATCCTGAAGATAAATTACGATCGATAACCAATTAATTAATTAATATGCAGTTATTGTTATACCCATTAATTTTAAATTGTTCATACACGGTAGTTGTGAGATTTCGCGAGGTATTATCAAATTCGGAGGCATTTAATGAAACTTAAACAGAAAATAAAGGAAATGATCACAATTTGTGTGTGTTTGCGAACCTTTGTGATTCCTTCGATGAATGCTCTGGTAGCAAGTTCACCGGGGCCGTCAACTGTTTTCCCATCATCGTCCGGCCCCCAGGAGGCACTGTAAATGTCGATGTGCTGAGGATTTAAACTCAGAGATCTGGCTTCGACGGAATCCGTCACGTCTCCGTCTAACATCCTCACACCTGGAAACAAATAAACAAAACACGTTTAATTTGTAATTAAAACTCCCTTCGTCATATTTGATATCCATTTTTCTTTATCTGCTGGCAAAAAGTGGATTCTATCCTAGGACATACAGATGACAGTGCTTGGTACTATTTAAGTAGCTTATCAATATTTTAAATTTGAATTGAAGGCCAAAATTAAAAATGCCGTGATATTTTTTCAAAAATTGTTTTCTCCGCTGGAAAGGATGTAAGTTTTACCACTAATACAATGGACAAGAGATTAGTTCAAAACGATCTTACAAGTTTTACATAGATTTTTCTCGGAATTTTCATTTTGACACTTACATTCGCATTTTCACTTTGGCGATTCATAATTCCAGTCTTCAATTAATCACCAGAAACTGAATGATTAGATGATTCAAGACTTAATTATATCCACTTCATCATAAGACAAGCAAAATAGTCCATTTATCTACATATCAACTGCTTCTACAAAAATAATACTTTTTTCCCTCGATTCTTTTTCGACTCTGGCTTGACACGTTGCCTTTCAAATCAACACTCGTAATAATCCTACCTAATCAATATTCTTAAACAATATTTGTCATTATATTTGCACTACTAACCAGGAGCTGAATAGCTAAATGCTGCAAGATTTCACTGCTTCCGTTTCATAGTAGAATAATTAAAATTGTTCGCTCATCTACATATAAAATGATTTTTTATAATAAAGAAATGATAAAAATATTTCAATAATATTTAGACTAGTTCCAATAATAATAACAATCATAAAAATCTACTAAATCCAAACTGTCTATATGCAGAAAAAGAAATTCACAAATTAAAATCCTCACTAAATTTTGTATAATCGATATAATATAAATATAAATTAATTTCTACAGTTTGAAAAGAAATAGGTAATTTGAAATTAAAATACAATTTAATTAACATTGAGTTATGTTCAGTAATAATTTTAACCTTTAGCGCTAGACTGGCGACTCTAAGACGCCACTAAAAATTTCTGTAACATTATTCAAAATATTGTTTACATTACTAAATACGTTGGTATCTAATCAATTACAAAACATTTAGGTATTGTATGAGGTATTATATCAATTTCATATTCATACGAATAAAAGAATTAGTATAGAATGGAATTATTCCAGGTCGAAAGAAATGTTTGATTTTCCAGTTAAAATAGGTCCGAGTACAAACGGTTAATACGAATATATACCGAAAAGAATTTTAATTGTTGCATTAAGAGAGGATTGCAGGTTTAGCGATAATAAACGAAATTATTTGCGTAGTCTGTTCAACTATGCCTGCATTCGTTGGCAAGTAGCTCCGTCATTAAAGTTAAAAACTTTCGAGTGCTCTCTAAGGTAATTGACTGTTATTGTGCTTGGGACTGGAATCAAATCATTTTATACGTACTGTTTCAAGGTACGTTCCCAGCTTCAGCGCCCTGGTTGTACTAAATATGAATTTTAACTACTGGTCACTACTGGTTGGTGTGTCGATTACAGTTTTGAACTTGCTTGCAATTACGGAATCAAGGCTAATCTCGAACTTCCAATTTAGCTCCCTTTGACAATACACTACGAAATGTTGTTAAATTTGTGGCACATGCGGATAATTTTCCCGTATGTAGCAAATTGTACGTTCAACTCATTTGCTAACAAAGTTATGTTGTTGGAGAGCGCGTATAATCGATGTTGAAACAATAAGTGTTGGATGGTGCATTGAAAACGCTTGAAAGTTCAAAATAAGGACAATACTAGAAGGGGGGAGGTACGCAAATCATAACACGCCGATTTTAATGGAAATTTTATATGATATCATGCTAAGGGGATGAAAATAGTCCTCAAAGTTGGTGTTGCAAAATATATTTTGTTAAATATCTCCGAAACTATTAGACCTTCACGAAAATTTTAAAATCCAATTTGTGCGTCTCTGAATAACGAATATGTACATGCTAATTAATTTTTTAAGAAATAGTTTGTTTTAAAAATATGTCAAAAATTAACTTTCTTTGCAAAATTTTTTCATTAACATTCCATTAAAATTATGAATAAATTATGTTCACGTTTTCACGAGTTCACATCTACAATTATATTTAAAACTACATTCGTATTTTACGTCTCATTCTTCGTTGACAGATTTTTGAAAACCAAGCAACGATTTCAGAAGAATACGACAGGGTAAAACAGACTAGAATAAAAAATAGAATACTTTGTCAAGCACTGCAGCAAAATTCTTGTGAAAAATTTAATTTAATGCATCCATGGAAAATGCCTTGATTTTACTAATTATTAAAACGAAACGTTCAAATCATGTGATGTACACAGCAGATAATATTTAATGTAGCATACATTAGCACAGTTAAAAAAGTTGTAAAATCTATTTTTACTATTGTTTCTCACAATTCCGACGAAATGCAATTTTCAACATTTATTATTTATTAGACGTCATTTACTAAGCTAATGCTTCTATCCTTACAGAGAAATTGAAGTCATTTGTTCTATTCATAAAAAAGGTATTCTATTTTAACGTGAGAGTGATCAGTAGACTTCGGATCTTTGTGCAAAATAAATATTGTCTTTATGGATTGCAAGAAATAGAAACCAAATTATTATTTCTTCCTCTAACCCCTTGCCTTACAATCTCGTGTCTGGCACGTAATGAAGATTCTGAACAAATTCTGATAAAAATGTATGTTAATAATTTCCTTTAAACCGAAATAAAATTCTATTCGGTTTTGTTAATACACAGCTATTGGAGAACATATAGGCATACAATTTATATCGATATTCTCCATTTTTATGAAATTACGATTTTCAAAAATAGGTGAAATTTGTTTCTCGATCGTCACAATAAATATATATTACAAAAATAGTTCTAGTCACGTAAAGCGTACAATAAATCGTAAGGCAAGGGGTTAATGATTTTAATAGAGGAGAAATCGTACATTGACATCTTCAATTTTTGAAATTTTCCAACAATTTCGAATTTCATCTACTCCATTTCTTTATAAATGTATAAAGATCCGCAATCTAGTGATCAGTTATGTCACGTAAAAGGTAAAATAAATCGTAAGGCAAAGGGTTAATGATTTTAATAGAGGAGAAATCATACATTGTCATCTTCAATTTTAAAAATTTTCCAACAATTTCGAATTTCATCTACTCCATTTCTCTATAAATGTATAAAGATCCTCAGTCTAGTGATCAGTTATGCTCCTAACTATAAGTGCACGCCAGGCGAGCGCGAGGCGTAAATTTATTTCGGTCGTCATTGTGCGATGAAGAAGTCTTCAGCCTATAAAGGTAACTCGAGTATCAAGGTTTTATAGCATCACGCCGTAGATTTTTCTACGATCCGTGTTACGAGTTTTGTTCAGCTGTAAGGGTTCTGCACACAGACTTACCCCCGATGCCAGCTCCGAACGCGACGCCGACTGCGCAGATGGAATTATTAGCAGTAGCAGCCACTTCACCGGCACATCTGGTACCGTGTCGATTACTATCCAAAAGGTCGTATCTCGGCATAGGATCCTCGTCGTGATTGTTAACGTCGTAACTGGCTTGCGGATCCTGGAACGATAATTTCATTTCCGTTTCACGAATCGTCGAGCATTGTTTCTATAAAGCAATGTTATTAGCAAATTAAACTATTCAGTCTACTATTTCCCTTTTCAGAAGACACTTACTCTAAGATCGTCGACGTTACGAATTCTCCTGTGCTCAAACCTCTGAAGGAGAGAGTGGAGAATGTAACCGAAGTAACTGTTAAAGGTTCTTATTTTCTATCATTATTTATTTAACATCGTGAAAAATGGTCTATACAAAATATAAGTATGGTCATTAGAGGACCTTTATGCAAAATAAAGTGTTTATACATGATTTTCATGGAAATTCAGCTAAGTAAAGATTTATTTCTTACATAACTAATTTTACTCAATCGAAAATACCATCTCCATATTTTATATTTGTTAAATGTTTTTATTGTTTTAAGGATGTTCTGGAGGTACATAAAAACGCAACAAATTTTTTGAAAATTTGACAAGATATAATTCTTATTAAATTAATGCAATTACCAAAGTTTGGGTTCGATAACCTCAAGACCAATCTAGGAGAAGAGAACATTAGAAACGTCCTCCTCTTTTTTAAATTCATCGATTTATATAAACTGTTATAAATTCACCTTTGAATAAAACACTTTTGATTGTAAATTATGTGGTCGCGAATGACCTAACTGTTAATGCGACCACATTAAAATAAACAATAAATAAATAAATACATTTTTAAACATGCAAATAAGTTTGTCACACAATGAATATTTTCATCAGTCGTAATAATAATGTTTATACTAACAAATACATTAGTGGTATATGTATACTTTCAGTATTTAATAGCATTTATTAAACATTAAACAGTTGCAATAACATTATTTATCGAACAGGACGACTGCGTTGATATAAAAAGAAAACGGTTCTTTTATCGTAATTAACACTGTGATGTATTCCATCTATGCAATTGTTTTTACAAGAGCATGTGATATTAATAAATTGTTGACACCAACGAATTTTGCAATATTTGAGCATTAACTCCAATTGACAGCAATCTCTACAGTCACGGATTAGCTAAAGTAAATGACGTTATATTATTGACATATTTTTAATATAGTGGTCGTTAGATCTTGAAAATTCTTTTTTTTTTAATGAGACTTGCGAGGACGAGTCAGCAAATTAATACCGAACGAACTAGTTTTGGAATTAGGGAATACAACTCGATTACAATTCTACAAAGTTCACGGGGAATATCGATTTCCTACTGGTTTCGATTTAATTACATTTTCCTTCAGGCGGTTTATAAGAGATTGTTTCAAAGTTCTCGGTCCGATGCCACGGTTCCCAAACTCGTTCCTACGAAATTGTGTTGGAACGTTTAAACGATTGTAATATTAGAATGTCCCATTAAACCGTACTAGCTGTGACGACATAGCGAAACGAGTATTTGAAATTTTAGTCCATCAATTTTCATGCGTATGAAAATTTTATTAGTCGAAATATGTGTCCCGATATTACTGCGATCTTTAAAGTAAGTAATCAAACGGAATACGACTCGAAATTAATAATATTATAACGAAAAGCAATTGGTCTAATTATTTAATTTAGTCGTTAGTTTCGTATAACAATCCTTGCTACAAAATCTATATAAATAAAATGTAGTACTTGTAAACTTGCACGCCGCTTCGCTTATGTGTCTGACCATTACAAAGTAACTCTACTTGAAAATTTGTAAGAATCCTTAATGAGAAGGCATTGTTAATATCAGAAAATTATTTAATAAATTTTGATTATTTTGATTAATTCTAATTTGAGATTATAATTATAGAAGAGGATTTCATTTATAGAAAGTAAATAATTATTTTTCTCCTTCCCTTCGCTGCAAGTAGAAAGAATAAACGAAAGGTCAGACACGAAATCAATCATGTTGAAATTCATTCAAATTTATTTGAAAATGTTATAAGTAAAATCTGTTTAGTCCTTTTCATATGTAGCTTTTGCATAACAAAATTTCTGTTCATATAAATAAATTTTTATATACTCTACCAATTTAACTTAATCTTTTTCACTAACTCTTTTTCACTAATCTACAATAATGTAACAGTATTCGATTATCGTCATTCACGGTATTGTCTTATGTGATATCTATTCCGTAGTTCCAATAATATTTAATATACTACTTGTTTAAAATAAAAGATTTAGAGTCCCCATCAGAGTGTTGCAGTTTATAAATACTTAACAGGAAATCGCCACTTCCATAATTTACCGAAAGAACCAATAAATTTGATCTCGAGGTACGGGCAATTTGTGTCCATACTACTTTGCTCGAAACTTTGCGGTCCAACAGAGACACAAATATTCGATCCGATACTCATAACTGCTCCGCATTTTATCGATTGCAATATTTTCGATCCGTTGCTAGTGGCTTCTATTAGAACCGAGCGTATAGTCCGCCGTGTGTATCTCGTTTAGATCAATATCGGGGCAGCAACCCGTGTCTGATCATGGGCGTCCATATCTACTGCGAGATTGTACAGAGTGTTCCTAAAACTATGCTACAGTCACAAATAAACTGTAATTGTTATATGATAGTGAAATATAATTCTAAAATGTAATTCAAAATTTCATGATTAGACTTTTACGCACTTATTGCTTCCAAAATTTTTTTTAAAATGTTAGAGCATTAAATTCGTCAGAATTAGTACGATTTTTATTTCTTTTGAAATTACAGATGCTATTACCAATGAAAATAGGATTTTATTTTTCTTATAATAATCAGCAATCTAGTAGATACTTCCGCTCTAAAATAATTTTCATTTATTAACATAAGCGAAGAGTAGAATTGGTAAATTATTATCATTCACTTTAGCCGTTAGATGGAATAAAATATGTGTTGGACAGATTTTTTAACTGGATTATTTTAATGTCTGATCTCGGACGTCCATATCTACTGCGACATTAAACAAAGTGTTCCTAAAACTATGGTGCAGTCACAAATAACTGTAACTGTTATATAATAGTGAAATATAGCTTATGAAATTTTTAAAAAATATTGCGGTAATAAATTCGTCAGCATTAGTACGATTTTTATTTATTTCGAATCTATAGATGCTATTATCAATGAAAATAGGATTTCATTTAGTCTCACTTTCCTATAATTTCCTTATAATAATCCGCAGTCTAGTTATTGTACTTCCACTCCAAAATACCAAATTTTATTTTTTAACACAGGCAGAGAGTAGAACTGGTAAAACATTGTAAGACATTTTAGCCGTTTTAAATAGAATAAATCGTGTGTTTGACAGATTTTTCAACTGGAGTATTTTATTAAGATGGAGACATTCATAAGAGATTTTATTGTTGAACGTTTCTTTTATATAATACTGTTGTCAGCTATCTGTACCGCGGTTCCCGGAACATCCTGTAGGGCTCTGTGCGCATTTCTCTGTGGTTGCCTTATTAACTCCGGCCACCCACTAGTAAACACACGGTCCGGGTGCGGTTCAAGACTGCCACTCGACTCGCTATCTGACTCTGAATTCCCTAGTAACTTCGATACCGTGATGCAAACCCCTACGATTTAATCCTCTGCGCTACGCAAAATCATGGATCTGTGAACCTGCTTTGTAGCAATGTACTCCTTCACTTAAGTGCACGCAAAGCCCTGTTTTCCCATATAAATTCAAAAGGCCAACATACTGCGGTTGACGCGTCACACTTGATGCGATTTTCTCATTATCTTACATTTACATGATAATGAAGCAGTAAGGGAGTGTCGTTACGCTTGGGACATGTTTTGTTTTTTAGCTGAAATATTTTATAAATATTTTATCATGAGAATTACTTTAAAAAATTTATACAATTTATACTTTAAAGGTACAATTTCCAGGTACATTTTTGCTCGAGAAAAATCACATTTTGTGCTTTTATTTCAACTCGTAAAAATAATTAATGAATCTTCAATCCGGAGGATAAAAGATTTGGATTTATGCAAAGTAAAATGTTTATACATCATTTGCACGGAAATGAAGCTGAATAAAGATTTGTTCCTTGTGCAAAAAATGTTAATTCATTGAAAATAATTTTCTGAGAATAATGTATCCGGCAAAAATTATTTTCGATGAATTAAAGTCCTTTACACAAGAAATGAATCTTTATTCAGCTTCATTTCCGTGCAAATAATGTATAAACATTTCGTTTTGCACAAAAATCCGCTGTCTCGTTATAACATTATTTTAAATCCAAATCATTTATCCTCCGAATTGAAGATTCATTAATTATATTTATGAGTTGGAATAAATGCACAAAATACGTGATTTTTCTCGACAGTAGAATATACGATATTTTAATCTGTAGAAAATTTACGAAAAGAAGACAACGCTTTGTATAATTTCAATGCTTGTATTATTTTCATAAAGGAGAACTAAGAGATTGAAGCTTACATTGATAAGGTATTATTAATTATTGTCAAACATAGTTGGCTACTTATTAATACACCTGATAAATAATTATATTCTAGTATATTGAAAATGACTTAGGCGAAAATATTATTTATCTAAAGCTTCTAATAGATTTTTAAATGTATGTGACTATTCTATGTTCAGAAGAACCTTGATAATTTTCTTCCGAAGATAACCTGTTCGTTCACGAATGAAATAGTTATCACTATCGAAAAAATTGTTAAGAAGTCCTCAACAATCTTTTGAAAATCCAAGACTAAAAATTGAGGACTCTTGAAAATCAAAGATAGACACTCAACCCTTTGCCGTACCACTTTCTTTACAGTTACATCGATTAAAATGTCTTTATCACCAAAAATATCGTAGAAGAGAAAAGAAAATTTATATTTTTTCTATGGCTACATTTATTTTAATGCCTACATATTGATTACAAACGAATCAAATTTTATTTCATTTAAAAAGAAAGGCGTAATATTCATATTTATTAGGCTTTGTTTAAAATATTCATGACGAACGTGACTTGTTAAAATACGGTAAGGGCTTAAGATAATGTGCAGATAAATCGATAAATAATATTTGAAATAATTGAAAATGGTCTAAAAATTATAAAAGAGTGCAGGAAATACAGGGTAATTGTGGTACTAATTATAATAGTACTCTTCTGTATTTGAATGTAAAGTATAGTTGTCTTATTCCAGGGATTGAAACATAATTGCTTCGAATGAAGCTTTTAATTGTTTCTCCACTCTTTGTATCTGAATGTGCAAACGAATCTATCGACAAAGGTTTTTACGATTATGTTTAATAGAATGGCATATATACTCACATAATTTTTATAGAGATCCGGATGATCTTTCTCCAATCCGTCGTCAAGAATCGTGACCACGATTCCATTCCCCGTAATTCCTTCGGCCCAAGCTTCCTGCACGTTCATATCCAATCCGTTCCCCCTGTTCTGAAACGAGTCGTCAACATTTACATTTATAATGTGCTCATGTTCTTCATATTTATCGTTCAAACAGTGACAATAACATAATGAAACATACAAAATTAAGTAATCAACGAAAAATACAATTACTTATATGGAATCTTTGTCGAACTTGAAGTGCCATTCAACGCAATGATTCAGAAAATAAGTTATTTAAAAAAATGATTTTCTAATAAGTTATTAATTGATTGTGAGAATCTCAATAATGCCTACGTTCGGAGAAGAAAAACAAAAATTTTTTAGCGACCTACAATTTTTCATCTGAAAGTTGACTTGTTAAATGAAAATGTATATTCAATTTATATAACACTATTAGTAAAGCACTCAGTCGAAATTTAACCAACACTTTTTGGAAAAATGGGGCATGAATTTAAACACTTCTCTTCGAAATGGAACTAGGTCGTCAATTACGACATGGAGAACTGGTTTTTCTTGTCATTGTAGAAAAGAATGGTGACTCTATAATTATAATAGAGCTGTATTCTTTAAAACTTAACAATTGAATTTTATTTTCATCTGCAGCATTATTATAACAATAAAGAAAACAAAAAGCGCTTGTACCTACTTCTTCAACAACAAAATGGTAACACGAATTAGTATACTTCTTATTTTATCAATAAAATAAAATATTAACATTACTTTTGGTCGCAATATATATTTGTAACGTTAGATATCTTATATACCTGTACATTTTATCAAAAATTCTAATAACATAATTACAGTATATATAAGAAAACTATAAGATTTGAATTCCCAATTATTATACAATGGTCTTAATAAGGAAAGCAACTAATTCAACAACTACGTAAAAATTTATAAAAATAACTAATTAACAAATTAAACAAAAAATATATTCTAACATGTATTATTCGAAAGAGATTATTTTATAATATTTTTTAGCCCAACCTCATGTCAATATCTCAAACGGTACAAAAGTTATACACACAATGTCTCTAAAATTTTCGATCCGGACCACTGTGCGCCCCGCGCGTGGGGTTGAACGGTTAAATATTCCCCGGCTCGAAAACAGAAAAATTCAAATGAACTAACCAAGTACCACATCTGCGACCACCTCTCATCATTCAGGATTGTGTGGAGATTGGACGGACCGCGTTTGATCAGATCTCGTTTCGTTCGTGATTTTACCCGCTGCTGCTCAGCCCGGCGCACCCTGCGGTCTTGTATTAGCCTCTGGTGTACGCCGAGGTGTGGTTCCGTGGACCTCTTCACCACCGACGTGTGCACCATGTGGTACCAATCGTCAACAATCTGTAACAAAAAGAGAAGAAACGATTCCACGTGAATCCCGTTTGTCTTGTAATCGCAGACGCCGCGGTTTAACTTCGTTCCCCAGGAACAAATGAATTTTAATGAGCCCCCATTGTTACCAAATTGCGACTGGCTGCGCTCCACGGTATATAATTCGCTCTTTACGCGACGAGCATCCCCCGCGAGCACGTTGTAATTCATGCGCGAGTCGCTTGAGCTTGTATTTCTAGCCGTTGAAATAATATTTACCAAGATTTACTCCGGCTCGTTTTGCGGCCGAAGCGGAGTGCGAAGCCACGTGTCTTCTAATTTCGTTGAGCTGCGGCGACGTTAAAGTGTCCCGGAAAATATCGCGAGGACACTTGAAGCGACTATACACGCCCGTAATTGTGTTTTCTATAGCACAGAAATGGGACGCGATGCGAAAATGAACTTCCAGCCGAAAGCCAAACGAAAAGCTTCGTATTTCTCGCTATTACAATCAACTCGTTTAACTCGAGAACCTCGGTAAGACGAAAATTTTGATCATTCCCTTCCGCTGCGGTTTCAAGACTTCTATAAATCGAAATAAAACTTACTTTAACTCGAACTATTTTCCACAAGTGTGGAAGCTAAACTAGCCGAAAGAGCCGTAAATGTTTCTCATATACATAATTTTTAATATTAAAAAAATTGAATGAAGAAACTTAACCCTTTGCACTCGGAGTTATTTTAACTCGAGAATTAAACATTTCTTCCGACCTAGAATATTTCCTTTCCCTATGATTTCTGATATTTTATGGATATGAAATCGGTATAATACCTCATACAATACCTAAATGTTTAGTAACTGATTAGTGGTCTGCGGATGTTTATACATTTATGGCAAGACTAGCGGTCCCCGCGCGGTTTCGCTCAAACAGGAAACTGTTTAATGCCCTTGAAAATTGATATTGTTTCTCCATAAAACATTATAAACCCCCATTCACCACAATTCAGATTGTATCAATGAGCGTTAAGAAAGACCAAGTATGATGTAAATCAGATCACGAATAATATATTCCACATACAAACGTTGCAACCCCTTTCCACCCCCTTAGAGGTCGAATTTTAAAAATGCCGAAATAGGTGTTTTATTAATTATATCGAAGAGCATTAACACTAAGTTTTAAAGAAATCCGACCACGAACAAAATATTCCTCATACAAACGTTGCAACCCCTTTTCACCCCTTAGGGGTTGAATTTCGAAATATCCTTCCTTATCTCTTGTATAGATCATAAAGGAAACCTCCGTGCAAAATTTCAGCTTTTCTAGGGCCAAGGGTTTAGCCTGGGCGTTGATAAGTGATTGAGTCAGTCAAGACTTCGTTTTTATATTATAGATTAAGTAGATGAAACTGAAAATCGTAAGAAAGTTTAAAAAATTGAAAATGTCAATAAGATTTCTCCTATATTAAAATTCTTAAGGGAAGAATTAACTTTCAATTTCGATTCAATCTTTTGCAATCGACGCAGACAATTTATATTTTTCAGAAAACGATTGATTTGCGTAGTACAGTCCTCATAGCTATGATAGCTGTCCTATTGAATTATATGCTACAAGCCTGAAGTCATTCGAGCGAAGTGGACGTCTATTGTGACCATGAGTGCATGTCACGTTGTAACACATACAAATTTCGTAGCTTCAACGCAAAACACAGTTTATCTTGTTAGCACAACGTGCGAACATTATTAACAACAATTATCAATAACTCGTTGGGTTAAATTTTATTAGATACTATTGCTTAATTCTCTGTAATTTTCTGAAAAAATGGTGAAGTTGCTTTAACAACAGCTCCGCGCAGTTTAGATGCTTCTCCATTAGGGACGGGAGATCCATAATTTCTGGATCGAAGCGAAGTCGCGCATTGCTCGTAAAGCAAGATTATTTGATGCACAAGTTTGCTCGCCGGTACGGCGATACAGGCAAGTGAAAATATACGCCGAAGAGCAATGATAAATGCGAGAAGTTGGAAACAGCTGTTAGGCGCAAGCTTCTTACTGTTTCTTTCCCTATGACAAATTGCAGTGCATTTTTTCCAGTTTCCCGGACTTTTTCGTCCCGCGAGTGAGATTTGGTATTTTGGTGTTTCATCAACCGGTGGCACGAAAGCTGAAGCAAGAAATATTCACCGAACAACGTTACTGTTCTGCGAAAATGTCTCACGCCGGCGACAGTGGAAATTCTTAATATAGTAAACTTAATTCGGAGTGAATAAATTTTGGTCGAAGTTCGCAAATTTAAAATTCAGATCAATTCAAATTCTCCGATCAATGAAATTTACATGTGGTAGATTAGAGGCATGTAGATTTTCAAATATTCCACGCCGGTATAGAAGTTTATGATAATTTTAATATTAACGACGGGTGTATTTTCCTTGGAATTACGAAACCGTAGACGGCAAATTCACTCGTGCTTTCGTATACGAATTGTTTTCCAGTGCGAGGTCGAACAGATAACCCGCGTTTACGTCAGAACCGCCACAAAAATGGGGCTCGGCGAACAATAAAATTTGTCGGTGGCGGTGCCTCGTCCTATCTGCTTGTTGATTTTAATATTACGAAACGGGGAATTAAATTGCAACGACAGTTGAAAGGGAAAAAATGAAATTAACCAAGAAATAATCAGAGCACATCAAAAAAGCATAGTTTCTTTGCGGTCTCTGCGAAATATCTTTTATGAAACCATCTCTTTGAATTGTTACGGTTGCTTATTCTATCTCGAGGCAGGTGATACTGTAGCACAATAATGCGTTTATTCGTAACGCAGAATGGGAAATGCTTTTTACACACAGTAGACGTAGAAACAAGGTAAAAATGTACTATAAAATTTGTACACGTTGTAACTCGTCTCCGATTAGTGCTGCATCGAATTGTTAACAATTTATTCAGTCGTTTACAAAGTTATAGGTAGACAGCAGATCTTTATGCGAAATACTTTTCTAACCAAACTACATCGAACTGGAGTGAAATAGAAATTTGTTAATATGTTCAATTTCTTCTTACTGCAAATTTTAAATCACACCTGCCTATTTTGTCATAAATACATAAGCTATTCACTACAGGATCAGGATCAGTTTAACTCGGCAATTAACAAGTAAACGAATATTGTTCATTACTGAAAACTGAGAATGAATCAAAATAAATGCAGATTTCTTGGAAAAAATAAATTTTGTTAAAGCATGTAATGTAAGAACTATTTATGATGCAATCGAATAGAAAAACGTTATTTTACAATTTAGTTGACGATTTCTATTGATAACTTTGTTTATGGACGTATTATTATTGGAGATGATATACTATTGTTACGCTTTTCCTTATCCAACATAAACTTTACTTCTAATTTGACTTAAACTGGCAGTTAAGAGATAGTGTGATTAATGGTCACGGATTATATGGAATACAGAAGCAGTATCAGTTCTTGCTGCAAGTAGAGACAATGGATAATAGTCAGACGCGATAACCAATTTAATCCCACGACACGCATGTTCCTCAAATATTCAAGCTCACTTTATACAAAGTAAAACGTAATTTAAAGTAAACAGATATTATTTAATTAACATATTCGTTTCAATGTACAAAGATGTAATATCAATATCTCATATATAGAGATTTAGTAAAACGGATGTCCCAAAAGTGTTGTATGTATTAAAAAGGACGATTCCTAAGGCCATTTGAATAATTTCTTCCTTGACGAAAGGTCGCGGCTTCGTTAAACAGTTATTAACGAAAAACACGGACCAATCGTTGGCGTTGGCATTGGCCGCGCAGAATGGTCCGTGCTTTACGTTAATAACTCCTTAACAAAGGCGCGGAGAATATTTCCGCATAGAAAATCTCACCATTCAAGAAAATAAAATATTTTCAGGACATTTTGTATATTGGCAATACAACTAGTGTTTTGATTTTAGAAGAAACCGTCGATCAATGAAAAAAATGTGTCCGTCAATCGGAGGTTCGTAAAATGACCTACGTAAATTGGAATATGCATAAAAAATATTCTCTATTTTATTTTGAGCACTCTGGTTCACCAGAAACCAGTATTTAGGATATCGATGGAAATTAATCTTTTCGGGACTTGGGACAAGGTAGGCAGGTCTTTGCCCTCTTACATTTTCGACCCTGCGCGGTGCTTTCTTTCATCAGATTGGGAACATTTTTCTTTGGCTGCGTCGGTGGAGGAGAACAGGGACATGTCATGCATTTATCATGTTCCGTCTGTTTGAACTTCGGTGGTTGTACCATATCAACGCGACTGCGATCTCGTGTGATTTCAGCCATTCGAGGTGAACAGGGATCCAAGCTGTCCTTCGATTTGTAAATCTTCAAGCGAATTTGGTATTTCTGGTCTCCCCACTCGCCGGACGCTTTGAACGGTGCTATCATTCGACGCGTGACAGGAGTCGTTGCTGGTATTTTCACAGGTTTCGCGGTGTCCTTGGGCAGCTGGCAATCAGCGCGCTGCCACATCTCCTTCACGACAGGACACTTGGCCAGTCGGTACTTCAACGTGGACATATTGGGCTTGGCGTCGCTAACATCGTCGATTTTGAACGAGCCCGGTGGCTTCTGATAAGAACTGCTGCCGAGCACTGCAAAGCTTGCCTCACCCCTGGCCTCCTCGCCGGTTTTACCTCCACGCGGCAGCTGGAAGCAGTGGCTCTTCTTGTCGTCGAAGCGAACGATGCATGGGTTCGCCAAAGACGACTCCTGCCACACCTTGTTATACCCTCTTGATTTCGGTTTTGCATCCGAAGTCGTGGGCTGCCATTTCGCTGGGTCTTGAATCAAACTTTCCAGATCAATTTTTCTTGGTGGCGGTCGCTGCTTTGGCTTCTGTTTTATTGAACGCTGATAAGGAACAAACAATTCAGTGCCATATGCCTGAGTCCCACAGCTTCGTTGCTTCTTCTGGGTCCAGCGGTTAGGCTTCATAGGCAATTCATTAGTCGAATGCGATCTCGAGTCAGAGCATCCACATTTCGGAGTTTCAAGATCGGTTTCAGCAGTTTCAGAGGATCTGCACTTCCGCAAGCGAGAATAAAATTCTTCGGCCATCAAACGGCATGTCTTGAGATTGATAGCATTTTTGCTATCGCTGGCCGATGGTTTTTTACAATTACAGCCGCACATCCGAGCAATTTTTTCTCGAAGAGATTCAGCCTGTGAAGTGGTTTCTGGTTTGTTCCAAGCAGATCGTGCAGACTGTTGTTCCAAGGGACACTCTTTTTGTTGATCTGAAGATGTTGAGTTGGTACACTTTGTAGCTAGATGATGTTGATCTGAATGTCGGCACGATTGATCATGCTGTTGATCTGGATGTTGCGGTTGTTGTGGCTTTGGGTGTTGATACTGTTGTTGTTGATGGTCGCATTGCTGATGATGTGGTTGTTGTGGCTTTGGGTGTTGATACTGTTGTTGTTGATGGTCGCATTGCTGATGATGTGGTTGTTGTGGCTTTGGGTGTTGATACTGTTGTTGTTGATGGTCAAATTGCTGCTGATGTGGTTGTTGTTGATGCTGATGATCGCATAGTTGCTGATTTGGTTGTTGTTGATGACTATGCTGGGTGCACTGTTGCTGTTGTTCTGCTTGATGTTGCTGCAACTGTTTTTGTAGCTGTGGATGTTGCTGTAGTTGATGATGAGGCCACTCTTGTTGATGTTGCTGTAGTTGATGATGAGGCCACTCTTGTTGATGTTGCTGTAGTTGATGATGAGGACACTGTTGTTGTTGATGGGGACATTGGTGTAGCTCCTGCTGTTCCTGTTGATAAGCACACTGCTGTTGTTGTTCTTGTGACTGCTGTTGTTGTCGACTTTCTTGTTGTTGCTTCTGCTCCTGTTGATGAGCACATTGTTTTTGTTGGTGTTGTTGCTGCTTATATGGTTGATGTTGTCGTTGCTGTTGATACTGCTGTTGTTGCTCATCGTGACAACTCTGATGATTCATTTGTTCGGATGGTTCATCGTATTGGAATCGCGCTGATCGATAATGTTGATTTGTGGAACGCTCACGTTGCTTGGAACCTTCAATTGGTTCATCGCTCTTGCAGTGCACAGACTGTTGTTGTTGCTTCGAATATTGTCCCGATTTATAATCGTGATCTTCGGCATGCTGATGTTGTTTCTGCTGAGGTATTTCTCTCGGATGTTTGGAATAGCTAATTGAATCTTCATAACCATGTTCCGTTGGTCGGTGACGTTGTCCGGCATTGTGTTCCTCCTGGTTGCAAGAATTTGGTGTTTCATTATAATTATATTGTACAGATTTGTGTTGCTGAGGGCAATAATCTACTTTGTCGGAACAATCCGATGACTTTTGTCCTCCTGCATAATTTTCATTGCCACTGCAATGTGCAGGTTGACGTTCCCGTGCCTTCGTATAACGTTCCCATGGTTTCGAATCCTTGTTTGTCCTACTGCCATACTGTCTACATATTACATTTTGGGTATAGTACCTCACTGAATTACTCAAACACAACAAAGACGTAATCAGTCTCGGTTGAAAATATTCAATATCTAAATCCGGGGAATAATTATAATGGTCCTGGATATTTGTTTCTTTACCATTCTTTGTGATTGCATCCGATCGTCCAAAATATGTTGGAAAATCGGATCTCACAGAGTGTACAGTTTCACTGACGCTTCTTTTCAACGTTTCCGAAGAAGGTTTTCTATCAGCATACCACTTTACGTAATGTCTGCACGAATTTGTCTCGTGCTCAGGTACGTTTTGATCGACGAGGTAATTTGAGAATAGCCTGGATGGTCTATATACTATATTATTAGGGCAAACAACTGGTAAAGAGTCGCTTAGTATCCTAGTCCTTCGAAGTTTCTCTCGTTCTTCTAGATCAAAATTCCGTTGCGACAACTGAGCTTGAACCTTGCTCTCTGAAAGGCTCTTCTTAAATTGCAGGCACGGCTTTCTGCAATTTCGCAGCGTCAGGCTCGCTTTTGAGGGCACCTGTCGCGAAAACACTCGTATTATTGACGCGTGAAATGGACGTCTTTCAAGAGTGATGCTATTGAAACACAATTCACGCGAGTCAAGCCGAATGATAATTAGTGGAGTGTCGAAGCGAGTCGGAAAATTGTGCGAGAGACTGTGCAACATGTATAAACAGCTCTCGTGACCACAATGCGCATCGCCGTTCGTCTAAACTGTTTAAAGCCTCGAGAAACTCGTCATTAAACGGCGCATATTTGCACGAGCTTGTACGTTTTCAAACAACGTTCAGAAAACAGCAATTCAAGAACAATTCATTTCTCCAGGAACCACTTTGTAAAGTCTCATTACCGAGTCCTTTATCTCTTCTACCTCTCTTCCGATATTGAAAGACCTCGCTTAATTTAAGTAGGCTCCCATTTACCCTCAAATAGAACTATTGCAGTTGTCTGTGCAAACTAATAATTACTCAATGCATGTTGATTTTATCGTCTGAAGACTCCGTGAAGAGTATTTAGTTCCCTTCCTAACGTTATAAAGCAAAATTGATATTCATTCATCAACTTGGTAAAAAAAGTGGTTACGCGTATAAAGTTTACTTTGACAATTCATTCGACGGTTAAATTTTTAAAAAAATCTCTAGCATACTATTCTGTAATTGTTTGAAAACTCAAATGATCCCCTACTATTTAGCTACCTCTCTAATGCTGGGTGTAAAATTGAAGTCGACTATCAACTTAGTAAAAGTTAACATTAATTGAATTACAGCAGACGTAAAATTCACTTGAAAATTTCAATTAATGGTTGAATTTTTATAGAAGTTACTAAAGCACGCATCTAGCTAGGATTAGAGAATATAGTCTTTTTTTAACGGGTAAGTACGGTAAACTATACTAATGCTGGCGTTGAACTAACTTAATTTCGGACTGTACTGCAGATATAATAAGAGCGTATATGATTAATTATAAATCAACTAATCTATTTAATGTTTACTTCTTACTGTTTATCAGACATAACCTCAAATTTCCAGGTGCCAACGAATGGTTCATTTATTTGTATGGAAGTTTAATTAATTAACACCTATGCCAATTGCTAGATATTCAGTTATGGATTTTTTTTAACATTCGGAAGATTAAAGCTTTGAATCTTTATAACAAATTAGATTTCGTAGAAACATGTCTATTAGCTTATTATAATAGCAAGTTAAGCTCGTTTAAACATTACAAAAAAAAAATAAAAGAAATTTTATTTGGTTCAAAGTGCCAATCATTGTACAGTTTACCCTACTAAACAACAAAAATGATCGTGCAGTAGGTAATTGGTATGTACCCTGGTCAAATGACAAGACGGTCCCTGGCAGGAATGCGGTAAGGTAGGCAAGAACGCGCGGCCAATTGGTTAGTTTGGAAGGGCGCGCCTTCTATTGGTCGAAGCGGTCACACACACACTACTACTACTATGCAGAACGATAGAATCCTCTTGCCTCTATGCCGTCCCGAGGTTCACCTTGTCATCTCACCACGATAATTAACAATGCATCAGGTCCTTTCGCAAAGGTTCAAGTGCCTCGCTAAGGAGATATACAATCCTGCACTTGGTTTTGTTCTGCCGTCAATTTATTGTCAAACAGATCTGGTTTAATTGCAAAATTTTGTCGAGGGTCTCTAGAGTATTGCAATACCGGACGTCGATTGCGTGTCTCGATAAGGGAAGAGAGCTTTACCTTCCGAAGTAGAAGCGCCAACATTTCCTGCGACGATTCATCGATGCTGCCAAGGACAAAGACCACACATTCTTTCGACTTCTCCTTTCGATTCACTTCGCTATCAATAGTTCTCGCGGTCTTCGCGCACTGTCGTTCTCATGGTACGTTTATTAATATGAGAGAGGAACAAATGCGGTGACTGGGGTGTTATTCTTTTGAAGGTTAATTAGTCAATCTCTCAGGAATTCCGTTTATCCCAGTAATTCATAGATTTGGCGTTAATAGAGATGTGTATAGATGAAATGTATATATAAAATTATGAATTATCGCAGCATAATTGTCGTTCGTGTGGAAAAAGCTTATAGTTACTATGATTGGTTACAAAAATTTTGAATTTCATTAGGTGGAGTCTGAATATGGTTAGTTGAACTTTCTTATCGATTTCAGTTTGTAAAAGACATCGATTTGGATGGTTTTAGTAACGTTTCAGTATGTATACATCATGGAAAAATCATTATAAATTTTTAAAATGATTATTAAGAATTTCAATACTTGAAGTAAAGAATAATTATTAATTTTCCATAGTTTCATTCAGCAATCATATCAGATAATAATCGAAAACCTTTTCAGGCTGAGTTATAAACTTTAAAAGTTTGAGAGATTGTTTTGTTCAATTCAATCCTTGTCTTGCTCAATTTTTTATTCAATTTTTTTCCTTTTAATTAGGTTCACATATACATATAGATTAATTGAAACAATCTGAAAAATTGCTTTACTCTACTAATTAATATTCACGAATCTTTACTATTACATTTATATAGCTCAACAATATTATGAAAATTGTGCAATACATACACTTTTTTACAGACGCAATACAATATACACATCTTGAAAAG
The DNA here is from genome assembly GCA_028455595.1 of Lasioglossum vierecki. Taxonomy (NCBI): domain Eukaryota; kingdom Metazoa; phylum Arthropoda; class Insecta; order Hymenoptera; family Halictidae; genus Lasioglossum; species Lasioglossum vierecki. The sequence goes on along the minus strand of CM052337.1, from coordinate 541,893 downwards.
GATTCGAATTAGAATCGAAACGTCGATGATGATTATTGGATAATCTGCAAAATTGTTTTTTGATTAAGTAGTTATTGATCGAAACCGTAGCGCCGAGAACATTCAACATTTATTTACTCTACTACAAGTGTGATTACATGAAAGTTGTGGAATTTCTACGTGCCAGAAATATACATATAAATTTTCATTTCTAGCTTATAACGTACTATTGGAAATTCAGTATCGCAGTTTCTAAAATTCGATTCGGAACTTAAAATTGGAATTCGTCGGATAAAATAGCTCTTCGTAACTCGTACCTCTGAACATCACTACATTATTTATATAGAATCTAATATTATGCAACGTAATATAAAATCAAATCACACTAGTTTCATGGAATATGTAATATTAATTTGTTTCTAAAAATCAACAATGGCTGCAATTTTAATAATAATTTCACGTAATCTGGTAAAAACACGAATGTCTTTAAACGGTGCATTTTCTACAATTACGTTTAAAATCCGTAAACGAAATGTAATTTATTTATCCTCCTCTATTATTTTAATAATAACAATAAGAATAAAAATTCTTTTAATCCTTTTCAGACGAGAATTTTTTTAAATATTCAAATATTTTTTCAGGGAAAGGATTCAAACAATGTTTTAAATACTGCGAGGAACTGAACAATATGAAGGGATTTTTATTACGTGAAGTAAACAGTGTGTACTGATCTTTTGTTGTGTACATAATTAATTTATAATATATTGGCGTGTGCCAATATATAAATGTACATAATTAAATTATACATTGGCAACGACAGGTATTAGATGAGTAGTTTCAATGACGTTTTGAAATCTAATGGTTGTTATAATTCCGACATAAATCGTTTTGCTATTAGATCGTGAAACGATTTAATCATTCACAACGTGGATGTCGGTGTCTGGCCGCGGCATAACAGCTCATACGCGAACAGTTAAAATCTGGAGAAACTTGCGGCGCCAGAGGACATTTTGGAATTCAATCCTAGATTGCTTTAGTTCCGTGGAGCGAGTTCATCTTCGATATGTGGCCCCGGCATACGCAGACACTGATCGATCAGATTCATCACGGGTTCGGCTTACACGGCTGTAGAACTCTCTCTCTCTCTCTCTCTCTCTCTCTCTCTCTCTCTCTCTCTCTCTCTTTCTATCTAGCGACGGTATTCGCCGATAAATTCCGCTTTGCGAGTCGGCGACGACGCGAGCGAACGGCGCGGCGCACGTAATTGCAAAGCGTTTACACGACGCTCTCGCATAAATTGGAATCTTTGCCCGTAACGAGATCTCCGTGTTTATCCTGGTTTATCATACAATGAATTTCTTAGTCGAACTACAGGCAGAGCCAAACAAATTGACGGACAATGCGATTCGATTCCTGAACGATATAAAGTCGGCTTTATGCTGGATCGATCCTGAAAGCTGCGCGTCAACAGATTGCAAATTATTTTCCTTGCTGAACGGATTCTAGAAAAATCACTTATCATATGTATACACTCTCACGTTTAACCCCTTGGCCTACACGATATGTATCTGCCAATTTTGCGTGCCATAGTAAATAATAAAGTCGGTCGCGCGCCGTGACATTCAACTGCTTAGCCGTGTACCCGAACTGGCGAAAAATGTATACTTTTAGCGCGAGGGGCCCCACCCGTTGATCACCTGCACTAGATAGAGTGGGGGAAGGGCTTGAGCGCATCGCGACTTTATGACACAAAAAATTTACCACGAGTCCGACTCGTGGTTTTCACTTATGGCACAAATTCTTTACCACGAGTCAGACTCGTGGTTCACGCTTATGGCACAAATTTTTTACCACGAGTCAGACTCGTGGTTGTCGCTTATGGCACAAATTTTTTACCACGAGTCAGACTCGTGGTTATAGGCCAAGGGGTTAAGGAACAGATACAATCGGTCAAGATGGACTCTATACATCTTTGAAAATGCAGAATCTTTTACAGAGAAACTAAAAAGAAACCAAACCGTTTGAGTATCTTCAATAAGTTATTATACGACGTGTAAAAAAATTGAAAGTTGTTATTTCTATGAATTATGAAGGCAAAAGAGCAAAGTTGGTTTAAAATTTTTGTTTTACTTAAGATAGAAATTGTTAAATATATTTTTCCCATTAAACACCGGTTTAAATTGTAGTGTCTTCCACATCGATTTTGATAACAATTAAATACATGTCGAAAGGAAGTCTAAAATACTAAAATACACACCGATGGAATTCATTCATAATTGTCAGACTGATTAACTTAAAGATTCTATCGAATATCAAAATAATATGAAGTTCTATTATGTTTAAATTTCTATTGAACAATTGCAAACTTGTTTTAGATTCCCATCAATTGTATAATTTTCTCCTATTTGCAACATTGAAATAGACATTGTTAAATATGTAGTTGTTCTCAACCTTCCGAGTAACAATAATTTTCAATACCGACTTATTAAAGTTATCTTACAAAATATATTTTGCATAATAGTTTGAAATCTGCAAATTAGATTAATTAATTTGGTACATGCAGAAACAGAATTGTGTTCCTCTAAAAGAATTAGATTTCATTCTTCCTGTATTAAATGATTAAAAAGTCTACAGTGATGCAGGGAGTATAAAAGATCGACGATTAAGATTCCCCACTTCTGATTTGATTTGCTTTATTATAAGTTGAGCGCGGGCACGAGCAAGGACGCAGCATTCGCACATTGATCGATTACGACGTCGATGGCACCGTACCAAAACCGATTCATTAGGGACAGTCTTGTGTTGGCTTATGTGATCTGGAAAGTCATGTGCGGGCGGTGATTGCTGAATTTGCAATTAACTGCATGAAGCTGTGCCCGTCGTCTCTTCAAACTAAATCGAAACTTCGAAAGGATGTCTGAAACTCCGCATCTTGCATTTGTGTGGGGGAAACTGCAAACTGTTTTCCGGAGATATGAATCGCGAGACACGATGATCGACGACGTGTCGTTATCGATGCGCACGATTTATGACATTGAGGACTCTACTGGAAGGGATCTCGTATTCTACAAAACGGATCTGAACGCATCACAGCGCGTAGTCATGGGACAAAAATCAAAACATAAACTTCTTTGTTACATTGTCCAACAAATTTCAACTTTTTTTATATTTTACTATTACTGTTGGCTGGTTCTTGTAGACTTTCTTGCGCTGATTCTGTATCTGCACTTAATTTTCCACCTAGATGCACAGTTTTTGAGGATCTAGACTTTGAAAAAGCAACATTTTTTTAAAATTTATTTAGATAGGTCACATCAACAGCAAAGTCATTAGCAACCACAAAGATTATAACATATTACGCAAGATTACAATATTATGTTTTGACGATTAACTTCATTAATCGATTGGATCAATCGTCAATTTTTCAATGATTACCCTTCTTAATCGTACACATTAATCAATCAATCGTGGTTAAAATTTAGAAAGATGGATTGTAGATGATTTCTTGATTTGAGAAAATATTCTGCCCAAAAGTATTCCTCAATCATACAAATTTTTCGATATCAAATTTTCTGTAAACCTTTAAAGATCTTTCGTCTTTTTTACTGCTGCTACTTAAGAATTGAAAGACGACATTATTATAGTGATATCGTGTTTACTCAGATAATAAAGTATCATCCCAAGACCCTTCTAAAATTTTGTATAAAAATTCCAACAAAGTTTTTATTATAACCACTTTGTCCGTAATACTTTGCTAGAATATATGAAAGAAACAGAGGAGAAATATTAATATCAGAACAATGGTACTTCTTTGTAATTCACCTTTCAACCGTCTTTTATGCGAATTTAAAACATGTTTCTCGCATAAACTGTATACTGCGATGAGCGTAAAAGGATATGGCTTGTACGTCGTTTTAGTACTTTTGAACAATGTGGACAATTGTATACTTGAATAGACAGACATTTTATTCCTTTATCGTTCGACAGAGAGAATGTCTCTTGGGAAAAGGGGCTCGTGATTAAATTGAAAAGATATGAATATACATGAATGAAGTTTACGTGCTCGCTGTCGGTATATTTTAATCTATGCAGAGTCGTATCAATATTCTTTTAGTCGTACACGATACAGGAGCTATTTTAGAAATTGATAATTAAGCTGGCTATACACGTTAATAATAAATAAACAATTGCACAAAACGACGGAAGATTATGCGGATCTTTATGGAAAATAAAAATGTTGCGCATCAATTGCAAGATGCAGGGGTTAAATAGAAAGTTTCACCTGCCATCAATAATTTGATATCTTGAAGACAATAAAATGTGTTCTTCGTAACGGTAACATCAATACTTGAGGCATTTGGGCTAATCTGATAAAAAAAACTGTTTCCAATGAAAGTTATTCAGTAGTGGAATGAGAATACAGTGCAACAATAAAAATTCCAAAATAATTTTTTATTCAATAAAACAGCTGAGATCACCTTAACTTTTAGTCCACCTGCCAGGTACTTTTATCTGGAAAGTATCCCGAACTTAATGAAATTTTGACACGTCATTTAGGGGTACTTTGGGATGTCGAGTCTGAGTTTTCGACCTCGAGGACCCTTTGCTAAATTAGGGAGGGGGAAAAACCACCATTTCTATTACCTTGTTCTGGTTTTCCGCCTATTACTCAAAAACTATGGATCCTAAGAATTTTATTTTTCATTTTTGGAAAGAGCATTATATTTCCTTCAAATTTCACTTGTGAAACGTACACCCTAGAGGACCCCTAAATGACGTGTCAAAATTTCATTAAGTTCGGAATACGTTCCAGGTAGACGCCTTTTTCCGACCTGCCGACTGTACTATTTATTAAACAGCACTATTTACATTTAACTTGATATTATTATAGCTGATGAAAAATTTACTCATTTTTTTCATAACTACATAAACCCCAAAGTGTTATTTTGGTCATTATAATTATAAATCATTGTACATCACAGTTGGACATTAATCGATAAAAATTTTAATCAAGATTACTTGAGTAATGTGTACGAGTACAAAAGGTAATCATTGCGAAATGAACGAGTGATTCAATCAATCAATAAAAAGAAGATATCCACGAAAAATTGGAGGCTGATTTAATCAATTATTGAAGTTAATCGCCATACGATCTATCCGTTAATTGTAATGAGGGAAAGGAGAGAGAAAAACTAAGTTTACATTTTTTTCGGTATGCATACAGTTTTGATTCCGTATTTCATTTCGAAATTTCAGCAGCTAATCATTAATCAATTATCAGATTGACGATTGCAATTGAAAAGAATGTGATCGTTAACCGCAATTAATGACTAAAGTAGGAGTTTAATTGTTAGTTACAATTAACGATTGAAGCAAAAATTTATTCGTTAATCGTTGATTAAATTTTTGCTCAATTCTGTTGTGCATGAAGGGTTGAAGAAGCCCAGCACTTTTGCATACATCGAATAGCATTAACAAGGCAAATAAGCAGTGCTGGGAAACCTCGAGGGAACGTGTTCGACGATCAACCATACTTAATTGTGATGCGATATCTTTGTTCGACGGTGTAGTACAGAATTCGTCGTCGATAAGCGTATTTCACGTGCAGCGATCGATGTTGACTTCGCTAGAGCTAATTGATTAGGAACAGCTTTCTCGCTTATGCGATTTGTGGCCCTGTACACTGACACTGATTAGTTGCTTCCTCGTTCTACTTCCGTGATTGCAAGAACTATCGACGTTGCAGTGAATTGCTTAATTCATCTGCGGCAAGTTGTTACTAACTCCCGAAAAACGATCTACAGCACTGCAACAATTGTTACATCAATATCTTCTTTTTAATCGTTCCTGAAAAATTCCCAACTATAGTAGAACCTCGATTATACGTACCAGTGAATGAGAGATCAAAAAAAGACTATCTTCGATAGTTAGAGAGAAAATTAAAGTTCTGTTCTTAACAGTAGATTTAAACATTATTCGTAAAGTACTGTTACGAATAATGTTTAAATCTACTGTTTACTGCATATGTAAAGGACTGTTGTAGAGTTTGGAGCACGTTTTGCTTTTTAGGGATAATATTTCATAGGGATAAATGATTTCACAAACATTGTGAAAGACAATCAGACGCGTCAGCCGGTTATTCTTGAGTGAATAATGTTTTTTTATGTCAAATTATGATTTAAAAAATAAACATTACTTTTCAGAGTATTTTAGAAGTAACAACGTCTTCAGAAAATTGGCTATAACTATTTATCTGTTAAGTATAACGATAGCCTTCACAGATAAATAGTTATAGCCAATTTTCTGAAGACGTTGTTACTTCTCAAACACTCTGAAAAGTAATGTTTATTTCTTCGTTCATGATTTGACATAACAAAAACATTATTCAATCAAGAATAACCGTCTGATTGTCTTTCACAATGTTTGTGAAATCACAGATGTACAAATGTAGAAAAATTACATGAACTTAAAAGAATTATATAATTTCTTTAAAAAAGAAAAATAAAACAATTAATTGTAACGTTTGTAACAATAACATAAATTAAATATTTTATAGTTCTTGTTGAAATACGTGAATAAACGATACACAAAATGGAAAGGATTAATATCTTAACTTATATTTAAAAATTAGATAAAGTTCTACAAAAATATAATACAAAATTATAATAAGGAATGTGCATGAAAAGGTGCATATTCTAAATTATTATAAATTATAATTGTCATATGTAATCTCGCATCTTTTTTAAGGTGATTCGAGTAAACCTTTTGCTTTTGATGCTAAATTCTTTGGAATATTTCTTAGTAATTTTCCTCTTGCAACTTGTAATGTTTCTATGCAAAATTTTTGTTTGCTTAATCATCAACAGCTTTAATGTTGAAAAGTTTAGAATCAGCCCTATTATTGCATCAATTTTGGATTTAGTATCTTTAGAACTTGTTGAACACCAGCTTTCGAATATGAGTCTTCGTGGCATACTCCATGTCTTTTCTAAAAAATGATATAAATGACTAACGGGCAAAAGATATTTAGTATCTTCTTTATTTATTTACTTAATATCTTCAAAATTATCCAAGAACGAAGTCCGGCCAAACCCGAAAAAAGAATTTATACAATGTAACCTCTTCTTAAATAATATTATTAGTTAACCCTGTGTACATGATTTACACGGCAAAATAAAATTATACCGATATTTAAAAATCAAATACTTCGCTTGCATTCTCCATTTTTAGATACTAATTTAAACAACAAACAAACAAACAAGTTATACGATGAAGAAGAATTAGTAACAACCACGTGCAATCGAAATATTAGGTCATATATCGAACAAACGAATGTTCGCAAACAAAATAGAACGGCAGCGAAGGTATCTGCAGTTGATGACGATTTTGTCCGCCTAGAATCGAGGAATCGATCAGTGTGCAGTGAGATCCGCGACGGCGATTTCCCGGCGACCCCTTAAAAAGTTTCGAGTCTCGGAGTGGACGCGGACCGCGTTCCACATTTCCTCGAATTCGGATAAACGGTGGATGACGTTCGCAGGAAATTCCAGGCCGGATCATTGTCAAGCGGATTCTGGCTCGACTAGGCTTGTCGCGGCGCGGCGTGGCGCGACGGCGGTTCATGCGTTGCCATATTCACGGACCCATCGATCATGATGTCGAGAGGAGGCTGCATCGAATATGATTTACCGAGAAGAGCCTCGGCTCTTCGCGCGGCTTATGCGATTTACGATTCCGTGCGAAAGCATTGATTGGCGGATTTCGGATTACCGTAAACGGGGCCGCGCTCGGAAATTGTGGAAGGTCACGAAGGGATAATAGTAACTGTGTCTGGGAGAGACGGTGGAGAGATGGGGGACAGCCGTGCTGCGACATGCCGATGGTAATTCCATAAAGTGGATCCCGAGCGAATCGCGGGCGAGAATTGAATCGTCGTCGAGCGCAATAGAAATTAGCGACCGAAGAAATCGGTAATGCCTTCAAAAGGAGGCTAAAAGCTCCGAGAGGATTCTTCGTGGCTTTAAGAGAGCCAATATCGAGACGTACTTACAGATGGTCCAGCGTTTCTGAATTTTGCGATTGCGACAGTTAACGGTGAAAAAGAAAACGAGTGCCTCTTACGGAGGTGGACCAACCTGATGCTTCAAAGTTTTGACGCGTGGTTAAACCAGAATTGGGAAAAAATTTAATCAAGGATTGACGAATTTTCTACTTTAATCGTTAATTGCAATTAACAATTAAACTCATACTTTAGTCGTTAATTGCGATTAACAATTAAATTTCTACTTAATTGTGATTAACTCTCTTAAGTCTCCCTTTCCCTCCGTATTACAATCTACATATAGATAGACCGTATGGAGATTTACTTCAACAATTCATTAAATCAGTCTCTGATTTTTTGATGATTTCTTCGTTTAATCAACGATTAACGATTACCTTCATCAATCGATTGAATCAATCGCCGATTTTTCGTTTAATCAACGATTGACGATTAACTTCATCAATCGATTGTATCAATCGCCGATTTTTCAACGATTTCTTTTTTCCATCGTACACATTAATCAATGAATTATGATTAAAATTTTAATCGATTATTGTCCAACTCTGTTGGATGCAGTGCTACTTGAGAATTCAAAGACGACATCATCCCTTATGTGGCATAATGTTTACTCAGATTATAAAGATCATCTTAAGACCTATCTAAAATTTTGTATAAATTTCATTCAGATTCTACTAAGTGTATTTTTTTTCCATACAGTAACTCGGAACTTGGGGGAAGGCCCTGTCTGAGATTCATTCCCCCATGTTTAATCCGAGGACAACCACGCATGTTCTTAGCTATTTCTACTAAGTGTGTTATTTCAGACTGAATAATCCGAATGTTCTAAACAAGTTGAAAGATGTTGATAGTTTCAATTTTCATATAATACAGTAGCGAAAGCTAGTATACAGTAGTTCGGTTGGGGTCACAAGAGATCCTAGTGTACTAGTTAAGGGTTATTTATGGGTATAATACATACCGTAGAACTAGGACATCAAACATATTATTAACAACTATTTTCTTTGACAACAATACGAAAAAAAAATTTTTCTGTGAATTCTATAAGTTTTGTCCGATTTCGCCAAACGAGTTCTACTTGTTTGCTCTGGGCGAAGAAATTGTACAGTGCATTTCGCTCTCAGACTCTGGTTCTCCTGTAACAGTGTGTACCGATTGCAGATACACGCCGTGTAATTTTATCGTTCCATGACTACAACAATTCTCAAACAACATTAGAAACGTTCTCCTCTTTTTTAAATTCATCGATTTATATAAACTGTTGCCAAATTCACCTTGTGTAAAACACTTTTGATTGTAAATTATGTGGTCACTAATGACCTAGCTGTTAATGCGACCACATAAAAATAAACAATAAATAAATAAATTCTAAAAATTATGGAAATTGTTTTTATTCAAATTAATCGTACGCTCATCCACAATAAACAGACAAAAACTTTAAAGGGAAATGCTGTTCGGAATAATGACAAGATAGTTCAACTTCATTGGAATCGGGGAGGAGGATTCATTTCTACAAGTTTACTGTAAAAGATAATAACATGTTCCTTAAACCATATCGAAGTAATTCAACTCGAAAGAACTCATTGATTTTAGTTATGCAATACCGCTGCACTCCTTAATAAAACATGCAACGTTCGCTTGTACGAAGTTCGGTTTATCGCTGAGACAAGGAAAGTTTAAAGAGTTTCGGTTAAACCGTGGCCAGTAATGGTAAGATAATAAAATTTAAATAAAATTAGTTCCCGCTAACCGGCTCGGCGAGGGCTGATTGCGTTAGAAGTTGACAAGTAGTTTTTGATGGAAAACTAACATCGCGATTCAGCGAACGGGGCTGAAAAATTTAACGAGATCGAATCGATCGTGTAATTTCAATTTAAGTTTAAATTACTCGGTGTTGCATTATCTTCTTTCAACGGAGTAAATATTCTGCCAGATAACTAATGCATGCGGATGATGATTTCCGTGTTTAAGGAGAGTGCCGTTTCAATTTGAAACTTTAATCGGTTTTTAATGAGCTTAACATTCGAATACGTCTATACGGTAGTAAGAGAGCACAGAATGATTCCTACTTACGTAGATTGTTGTCATTGTTTCGTAAACAAGTATATAAATCATACTCTGAGAGTAATTTTACATGCACTGTTGATTAATACGCTTGATTAGACGACAAACAACATCATTTCAATTACATAAATTTATTTTATATATTTTATTGCAATTATAATTTAAACTAAGTGATTTCTATTCTTGTGTCCACTTGTGTGGATCACTGTATAAAGCGCATCACAGTGTCAATGATTATTGTAAGACAACATTACAAAATACCTAATGAAAACATTTTTATAATTTCAATAATTATGAAAGAAAATATTAGGAACTAGTTATTTTGACTGAGTCTAATTCTTGCATTAGTAGTCTCGAGGAGCCAGAGAGTAAATAAATTGTCTTACAATAGTCTTGTTTATTAAAGCATATACGGTCTTGTCATTATTACAAAGCAATTTGTATATGTATTTAATTTATAACTAGATAGTATTAATAAATCCGATAGTATTAGTTTCAACACCGGTATTAAAGTTACATGGCTCAGGATATTTTTTCTGAAATAAATATTATTAATAGACGGCGGATGTTCATACATTTTCTAATTTTTGTAGACAAATTTGAAGAAAGTGAAATGAAATAAAATCTTACTTTTAAGGGGAACATTATTTATGGATCAGAAATAGGGATTGCAATCCCGCAGGATCCATTTTTTAGTTCCGCATTTCTTAAATATAGTATAAACAAAATTTTGCTCATGACGACGCGCACGATGAACTATTTCCATGTTTTGTCGAAGATAGATGTATAAGATAATTATATTATATATATATTTGATATTATTACACAAACATATATACATATGTCACATATACATATATGTATATATTTCAACTGTAGTTCCAAAAAAAGATTTATTTTCATTTAAATTTATGTAGATTTAGATTTTATTTCTATTTCGTTCGTAAATTTTGACTAATACGATTAATGATGATTATGTCACTAAGTAAAATTTGTTTCTTTATTAAATATACATATATTAAATTGAAAAACTAAATTCTTAGTACCGCAGGACCCAGCGGGATTGCAATCCCTAATCCGAAACAAATTAAAAATTGTTGAAAACTCTATCGAATATAATCTAGCCTTTTCTACACATTTTCATAACCTATAAAGACATGAAGATCCGCAATCTAATTATCAAATCTAGAATCTACTGATTGATCCGTTAGCGAATAATTTTCAGTCACTGTCATATACTCGAATCGCTGTCGCAGTTGTCTATTTTTGATTTTATCGACGGAGATCGACCGATTGTGAAATCTTCCCGACAGGTGTTGATTGTAAACACGCCTTGTGTCAACTTTCTGGTGTTTCGATCAAGCGTCATCGGTCAGCTCGGTTCAGACAGTCGACCGAAACGATGCGTTTTGCGATCCGCGTGCGGCGCGCGGACTTTTTGATATTTTATTTTTGGCCGGCGTGTTTTTTACTTTTTGATTTATATACAATCGGGGGTGAAAATGTCGCAACAGGTCACGACAATGATGCTCAAGTACGCGTACTTGAAGCCAAGGAAACAGTTCGGGAAGCAATGCATCTTCGAGAAAATATACACCGGGATCGAGAACATCTTGCCGAATCCAGATGATAGTGCGAATTACATTCAACGCACGAAGACTGACCGTTCAGTGCAATTATCCTCGCAATTTGCTACCCACATGGTGAGTTTCCCACAACTTTGCGACGGATAACCTTGAATTTTCCTCGGTCAACTTTACACCGTGTGGTGATTAACTTCAACAATTGATTGAGTCAGTCTCCAATTTTTCGATGATTTCTTTTCTTAATCAACGATTCACTTCATCAATCGATTGAATCAATCCTCTATTTTTCAATGATTACCTTTTTACGATTACTTAATTCGATGAAATTTATTTAAAATTTATTTAATCTGACATTTTAAAGATTCATCATAAAATGAGAAGCTTACATTGTGACTCACAATCTAATAATACAAACTAGAAATTTGTTTCATTATAGCAAATTGTTATTACCAGTCATTTATACATAATAAAAAAAATAAATGAATAATAAAAATGTAAAATAAAAATGGGTGCGTACAATTTAAAACGGTGGAGGTATTAAAAAAATTTAAGGCCATCGGTGTATTAGTTTCACGTTAACGAGATAATCAAAAGAAGAATGAAATTTTTATTTGGCTTCTGTGTCCTGCAGTCTATACAATCGTATTTTATTTGCATAAAGATTCGCAGTCTAGTTATCAGAAACGATTGATTAATTTGAATATTTTGAGCAGCCTGCAGAACGAAAGTTTAACTGCCGGCTTAAATCGATCCCCTATTTTTCAATGATTACCTTTTTTCGATCTTGGTTAAAATTTTCATTGATCAATGCCCAACTGTGGCCTGCAAGTTGAATATTATTTTTCAGGTACAAACCGACAGAATAGACACAAAAGATACGGGGATCCTGCACGTGGAAGGAGGATGGCCGAAAGAAATTAATCGAACTGATAATGAAGCCGTGCATAGGTATCGTCGACGAGTGGAAAAGGACCAAGGTTATGCATCTAGTATGATGAATATTACATCGGTGAGATTTTCTGACACACCTCCGCGTAAAATATAACGATAAGAGGAATACCGTCGAAGCACCGGCAATAAATACTTCAACAGGTTTTCACATACTATCCTATATGTAGCTGATGGAGCACCACGTGCGTCAAAACAACGCGGTGAATGTCCATGAAAATTTTTTCGACGACATGATTCCGACGCCGCTCGTAAAGCAGTACGATATAAGGTGCATTTCTCATCCTTCACTTTTTCTCGTTAGACAACTTCGTTTCACAAAGTCGACGTCATGAGTCGACGTCATGAGTCGCGTGAGCTGTTATTAATATATTATTTTATTATTAATATATAATCACTAGACTGCGGATCTTTATGCAAAATAAAAATTGCATGCATCGACTGCAAAACATGGAAACTAAATTGTTCGTTATTTCTTCCCTTAATGATTTTAATAGGCAAGAAATCATATATTGACGACTTCACTTTTTCAAATTTTCCAGCAATTTTGAATTTCATTTACTCAATTTTGCTATGAATATACAAAGATCGTCTGTCTAATAATAATCGATCATTTGTTAGACAAAACGAGACAGCTCTATAGCCTATTTTTTTTCGAGCTCGTCACACTGTCATTGTAGATACTTTTTGTTGAATTTTCTTCATTTTCAACGTTATAATTAGAATGCGGACTTCATGTGATTGAAAGAATTCAAGAATATTGAAATATTATTTTTAAACTGCATCTTGGATTTGATGCACAGCATTTTTATTTTATATACTAATCCACGGTCCAGTTATAACGTGTGTACATTTTGAATCTTGCCATATACTTCCAAAGTAGACTTCGAATTTTACGCATTTATGACAAAAATGTACACGTACAATTTAAAACAGTGGACATGTTAAAAATATTTAAGAACATCAAGCTGTTAATTTCAGCCTAATAGCTAAATCAAAATACGATTCAACTTTTTTATTTGGCTCCTGTGTCCTACAATCAATTCGAACAATTTTTATTTTGCATATCCGTAAATCCGCAGTATAATCACAATTATTTCCACATTTAACCAACTTTCTCACCTTTTCGTTTGTATAATAATAATATAATTGTATAGCATTGAGCTAGTTATGTGTTAGTGACCAATTTCATTTATCAATATTTTATTAACGTGTTTGCTGGTCATATTGTAACTAAAATTATTAATTTCTTGTTCTCTCTCTCTCTCCCTCTTTTGAATATGGTGAGCATATCTTGACAGTCATTTTCGATTGTTCATAATGTAAATTCGTTAATCCTATCAATTTTTGTGAACCTCTTACTAAGAACATTCTATGTATAGCAGGGCTGTGCACATGTTATTTGGAATATGATAAAAAAACACTATATTATTTGTTTTTTCTTACAAACTAACAAGGAAAAATAGTTAATATTATTGTCAAATAATATTTTAGTTGATTAATGTTTCATTTCATTTGAAATGTAAGAGAAAATCTTTAAATAGTATTCTGCACAGTATAAATTGTTGTATCAAGAAGAAAACAAGATGAAATGGAATTGATTTGACATTCGACAATGAAATAATTAAAAGAGCTTGATTATTCAAATAAAGTAGCAAATGATCATTTCAAATGCAGCCAAACAGAATAATACACGAATTGAAATAATTGATTTCAATAATATCCAAGCCTGCTCTACAGACCACAAAGATGAAGCAAACGGTTCGCTGGAGAAACGAAAAGTGGCCCGAACATTCTGATTGACTCGAACACGAGACGGAGAGTGCAATTTCATCGCGCTTGATTCTCATTTTATTTTGATTTGCCGAGGAGGCATCCCCTAAAATATATAACGCCGCAGTGTCGAGCACCCTATTCTATGTACTCCGAGCACTTGAAACATCAAAGAATTCCGGATATTCGATTCGGTTTTATTGGATCTTCCTCTCCTCTGTTTCTTTCTGTCGGCACAGGATTTGGAACTCGTACGAAGACCCGCAGAAGACCGTGAGACCAATCAGGAGTCTCTCGTGGTCACCGAACGGCTCGAATCGATTGGGCGCCGCGTACTCCTTCACGGAATTCGAAGATCAACCAGTCGATCTGAATACGTACTCCTACGTATGGGACGTCGGTACTCGAGTGCCTCCTTACCAAGTTATTCAACGACGAGCCGTGTTTAATCGACGTCACTCGTCGCTTCTCTCTTCTCGATTCTCGCTTGTCGTGTCGCGTCCGCACAGAGAACGCTGTGTCGTCCCCATCGATCCGATACCGCAAATGCGTGGCAGCGGTGCCGGGCTAACCGAAAAATTTCTGGTCAAATACCTACCATTGAATTCTTCCTTTTTTTTCTGTCGGGATCCGACTTCAATCTCGAAAGCTTCACGCTCCGCGAAATCCGGTAGTTACGCGTCGCAATGCCGATCATTCCTTGCATTAGATAAAACGGGTACAAAAACTCAAGCGTACACATCGCGAAACTTCGATTATAATTTAAAGCGCGGTTGGAATGATAGTAGGTCGTTGCATGCGAAATGTACGAGTTTTAATAGTGACGTAAACGCTGACAATGAAGGGAGTAGATTCCATTTTTTTCCAGGAACGCAAGCGTGCGGGATGCGCAGTGTCATTTTTCCATAATACCAAATAAATTTATAAAAAATGTTTAACATACCACATTTTTAAGACGGACTAAAAAGTGTAAAATAAGTTTTCCTAGCCCCGTACTGAAAATTATAAATTAAAAAATAAAATAATAATTTTTTTAATTAATTTGTATTAAATTAATAAAATTATATGGCCACATAATTTACAATCAAAAGTGTTTAATACACAGGTGAATTTATAATAGTTTATATAAATCGATGGATTTAAAAAAGAGAAAGATTTGAATCTCTACGAAAATACTTCTAAGATTTAAAACGAAATACGTGGAGCGCATGCAATAGATAATTGATGATTGAATAGTTCACCTATAAATCACTAACAATTTTATTACACTGCAAATGATATGAACTGTTGTGTGAGGTGTCTCAACGGCAGCTACTCTCTACACTCCTTACTATTATCTTGCGCCCCGCGTTTTTCATTTTAAATATAACAAGTATTTTCATGTCTATTGGAAATTCACAATCATAAATTTTCAGGACTATCTTTATGGGATTTGGAAAAAATATCTTTATACTTTTTAGTCCGTCTTAAAATCGTGGTATCCAGCCGTTCTCAGGTGATGCATTTACCAACGAACAGCATTTGATTTTTATTTATATAGATAGATCATCTATTCAACTTTATACATACTGTTATATACTTCTCTATTTTTCTATCTTCTTTTTTCTTTTTCTTCATAATGTCATAATAATGTATGCTGTATAAACCAAACTAGGTTTACGGCATCAATAAATAAATAAATAATAAATAGATAGATCATCTATCTAAATTAAAACTGACGATAGAACCGTCAGAACCAGCTTTGTACCTCATCTCTAATAAACCTGTAGACTGTCATAGCATTTCATCATCAAAACTGTTTGTAATATTAGCATTTTAAAATCGGACATTTCATATGCAACAACTGATACAAATAATTATAAAGGTTATCGCACTGTAAATAGTGCCCCTAATTGATATTAATATGCCCATATTAACACGTTGATCGCCGACTCGCGGTTTTAAAAAATCCTGACCAAAATCAGCAATTTCATAAAACGAAAATCGAGGACTACAGATTTATGATGTTAATCACTTTTCCGAAAATTTTATATTTCACAGACCACGAGAAAATTTAGCACGCTCTCCACCTGTCAGTACTGAAATCAATTTTTAAATATGGCGAAATAATCCCGTCACCCGAATATACGTGACGCAGCTGACAACGTGTTAATAGTTAGATCGAAAAAGTATGAGTATATTCGAGAATCAAGGAACATCTGTTGCGTCTCCTCAAAGTCAACGACTTCCCTTGTGCAGGTAATGCTAGCAAACCGATGATCGCTTTGGAGACATCTTCACCGATGCTCTCGCTTCAATTCAATCCTCGAGATATATCGACGTTGATCAGTGGTCATATGTCCGGACAAGTATGCTGCTGGGACATCCGAGTCGGTGGGAAACCAATGCAGACGTCTCGCCTTTACCAAAGTCATGGGTATCTATTCCACCTTACATAAATCTCGCCTTTTAAGAATAGATGT
The DNA here is from genome assembly GCA_028455595.1 of Lasioglossum vierecki. Classification (NCBI taxonomy): domain Eukaryota; kingdom Metazoa; phylum Arthropoda; class Insecta; order Hymenoptera; family Halictidae; genus Lasioglossum; species Lasioglossum vierecki. The sequence continues at coordinate 525,022 of CM052337.1, read as the reverse complement.
TCCGCAGGGACACCTAAACGTCAGCGTAACTTCTTCTAATGTCCCTTTCCATCCTGACCGAGTTGAATTTTATTTCGACGAAATTATTTTCTTGTTACTGTCGAATAACGGATTAAAACGGTGTATAGTAATTTACAAATTTTACTGATAATTTAATCTTAATTTCCTTAATATCTTTAACCATACTTTGGTTACTTTATAAAACATATTGCTATTACTATTTTAAACAGTGTACCACTGTTATGTAGAATAATAATTTATCTTATTTAAACAATATTGAATTACAATTAATATACACAGAATAAATTGAAGCAATGTCAGTAATTTACAAATAATTTAATATTAATCTCTTTAAAATTTTTAAGCACTTTTAGCTAATTTATAAAACACATTACTATTTTTACTAGTGTACTACTACTTTAGAGAACAATAATTTCTCGTAACAGCGAATACTTTCATAACACTGTCCAATAAATTTCAACTTATTTCATGTTACCATATAACTATTGAGTGAATCTTATAGAGTTTTTCGCACTGATTTCGAGTCTGGCCTTAATTTTTCTCATACTCGCAGTTTTTGCGAGGTTTGAATTGGAAAAAAGACGCATTTTTCGACTTTGAACAAATATTGTGATGTTATTATATAAGATATTGTATTGTTCTTTACAGCAAAAGATTTTCTAGACTTTCCGGAATCCAGTGAGGTGCAATAGTAATACGTTGTGATTGTTTAAACATGTTTAATTAATTAATTAAAGACGAAGAGTTTAACTCTTTAACTATAATTCGATTTTCTTTTAAATCCTGAGGTCGTAGATAAATTTTAAGGCTGGATTTGAAATCAGCTTGAAAAACATCTACGGGAAGTGATATGCAGTATGTTAAAAAAAAATTTTCTTCTCCTGGTAACGTAGAAACGACTTTTTCGTGAAATTGTGCAACTTTGACGAGTTTTCTCAAGATTAAAAACCGTTCGTACCGTAATCTCCCTATTTTCCCATATTCTACAAAGATTTGGCTTTCATTTAAAAAAAATTCATCGCTCTATCTCATTTCTATCGAAAGTTATTTCTTTTTGAATCGAGTAAAGTCAGTTTTCCCCACTGTGCGCCGTATCCCGTAGAACGCTCGCTCTAATGGAGAGCGTCACTGGTGGCGACTCGTGTTCCGCGATGATATTTTGCTTTCTGGTTCGGTAAAAATGTTGACGTTCGCAACTTGACAGGGTGGTTTCTCAAGATGAAAGTCTGCTCTATCGCGTGGTATAATTCGATTTTCCGCTGGACTCTTATTTTCTTATATACATTGACAAATAGCCTAAAAAATGTGTGTAAAAGTGGTGTCTCTCCGTCTTTAATTAACTAATTAAACATGTTTAAACAATCACCACGTATTACTATTGCACCTCACTGGATTCCGGAAAGTCTAGAAAATCTTTTGCTGTAAAGAACAATACAATATCTTATATAATAACATCACAATATTTGTTCAAACTCAAAAACTGTGCGTGTATATGAAAAATTAAGGCCAGATTCGGAATCAGTGCGAAAAACTCTATAAGATTCACTCAGCAGTTGTATAGAAACTTTTTTATTGTTCAACAGTGCAATCAGTGACAAAAATTTCAATTTGGGATTTGAAATTCTGTTTAATATAATTCTAGAAATGTTTTAAAAGTCCGATCTACAAGTAACAAATTTATATTGATGTTTTTACCTTTATTTTAGTCATTTAGAAGGAGGGAATGTATTTTTCATTGGTCACAAGCGTAATTCGTGCTTGTTATCTTCGTAGCAATGTGACTGATACTGGATACGACAAACTCTGCAGAAACTTTATAACACTGTGGGGCGCATTTGAAATTCCTCGCGCGAACTACATATTTTATCGGGCAACGGGTTTGAATTTCAGACTTCATTAAATGAAATTTATGCGTTTGTTTGACCAGCGGAGACCGGCAGATAATGTCGCGTCGCGTGAAGCGTGAAAATCACAGTTTATCACAATAGGGCCATTGTTTGTTATTATATTGCGCCAAGTGTTGTAAAGACTGTTCACGCAAAATTTGAACGGGACCAACATTATTTAAAAAAATAAACACGAATTTATTAAAATTCATTTACTAGATATTACAGTTTTGTCATGTTAACTTTACCAATGTTACCAAAACAGCTGATCTACGTCTTTAAAATATGTGTACCCTACTATTCTATCATTTTTAAATACTTATTTAAAATATTTTTCATGCTTACGCACAATATTAACAACAATCTATTTTTATCATTTTCTCGTGCACCAATTTAATATTACTGTGTTATATTTATTATAAAATTTCTTGTATACACAATACACTTTTATAAAACCAAAATTTCTCTTCAAAATTCAAGTCATTTTTAGGAATTCATTGTAGAAAAAATGAATGATATAAAGCCAAAATTTGTTTACAATATATACGTTTATGGTTGAGTATCGTAGACATTTTAATGTATACTATATCTAATAGAATCTCGTAAATGGAGAAGTTATTTTCATCGTTAAGTCAAGCAACAACAAAATACAGTATACAAAAAATTCGTCTGTAATATTGAATCGTGCCAGAATAAATATTGCAAAAAGTTTCATAGCTCTACAGTATTTCGTTCCCGTACAATAAATTCCCGAAAATGCAGTGGCGGCTCAAATTAAATGAAGGCCCTAAGTGGTAAAAAATTTGGGACCCTTAAATTCAAGTTAGAAATAGAAGTTGCAAGAGAACTTTCATAATCTTAATTTTTCGTAAATAAATTGATTTTTTATGAAATATTTAATTGTTATTTCTTTTAAACGGATTGACTTTTTTAAAAAAATTTGTTTGAATATTGCATTGTCACCCAGTTCTGAGCTATGTTTACAATTTCAAGTCTCTAACTCATCGACAAGTTAGTTTAAAATCAACTGCAAAATGTGTACCGAATTATACAGACAGACAAACAAGAAAGCGAGCTAATAAAAACGTGGTGAAAATGATTGTTTTTTCCGTGATTCATTTAAAGAAATCCAGCAACCAAGTGCCTTTGGATTTCTTCTAAGGCTAACACCGAGTTCTTCTCTTCCTCTTCTAACGGCACGATCATGTGGTGGGACATCAGGTTCATGAATACGCCGCTTAGCGTTATGGTCATGGATTTGGAAGAGCCAAGCCGACGCGACAAATTCAAAGCAGTTGGCGTCACGGCGCTTAATTTTGAGCCAACAATGAGCAACAAATTTTTAGTTGGCTTGGTGAACGGCATGGTTTTTAACATCAATAGAAAGAACGTTTCGCCTGAAGAGAAGTTTACGATGAAGTTCGAATGCTTTGCCGGACCAGTGCATGCGGTAGACAGAAATCCATTCGCGCCGAAGACTTTCCTAGCGATGGGCAATTGGTCAACTAAGATTTGGTCGGACGATGTGAAAGAAGGCTTCCTGGTCAATACTAAGTGCGATATCAATTTACTTTCTATTTCTCATGAATTTCATTATCATTTTGCATTAAGAAGGTCGAATTAATTTCATGAACTTTGCTGCGAGCATTTCTTTTCTGCCTCAGAAAGAGGCATTACTTTCGTCTGCAGAGTAAATTATCCTTTGTAATTGTTTGACAGTTGTATGCAAATTTCCATTTTCATCAATTATTTTATATAAATCGTAAAAATTCGTTTCGCAAACCAGGAAACTCGTATCTTCTTGATACAAATCAAATAGATGTGCTATTAATAGACTGTGGATTTTATCCATTTGTAAAAGTGTTGGAAAAATTTATCAACTCTGTTATATTATTCTGATCTTATTAAAATTTCTAACTGGAAAACAGAAGCTATTAATACTAATTAATTTTTGGCAATGTGCGTGGCCCAAAAGATCCACAATCTGCTAATTATACATGAAAATTTGAAGAAATCAATCAACCACTCCATCATATAAAATGAGAACTTAATTCGATGAAATTTACAATATAGAAAATAATATTCTATCCAATCTGACATTTTAAAATGAGAAGCTTACATTGCGATTCACAATCTAATAATACAAACTAGAAATTTGTTTCATCATAGCAAATTATTATTACCAGTCATTTATAAATAAGTTATATGCGGATTTTATGCATTTATGACAAAAATGGGTGCATACAATTTAAAACAGTGGAGGCATTAAAAAAGTTTAAGGCCACCAGTGTATTAGTTTCACGGTAACAAGATAATCAAAAGAAGCATGAAATTTTTATTTGGCTTCTGTGTCCTGCAGTCAATACAATCATATTTTATTTGCATAAAGATTCGCAGTCTAGTTGTCAGAAACGATTGATCAATTTGAATATTTTGAGCAGCCTGCAGAACGAAAGTTTAACTGGCGGCTGTTGGAGCAGATCTAGGGGCTCGATATTTTACACCACTAAGAAAGATGGACTGGTCGAAGCGTTCGATATTCTGTCGGGTATGCAGAAGCCATTGACGTCAATTCACGTCTGCAGTGATAGCTTGACCGCTATTAGCTCTCACGAAGACGGTGAATTGATCGCAGTTGGAAGCTCGAAGGGTACGGTGTACGTTTTGGAGTGTTTGGAGGGTCTCACCACGTTTAGCAGGGAAGATAAAGCTCGTTTAAATTATGTAAGTTACATTCAATTATAAATACAGAAATTGATATTAAAATTTCAAGGAAAATCACGAATCATTTGTTTTTCTGTATATCTTTTTGTGGCTAATAAGTGCTATTATTGTGCGATTCAAAGTCTCGAAGAACGAAACTAATGATTTATTGATTCTCCTGAAAAAATAAAAAATTTTTCTCTCGTTCCACTAATATAACGAAATTGTATCATCTAGTGTACGTCCCAGGAAAAGATGAAAAAGACTTCTTCAGGAATCGAAAAAATATTATTCATCTCATTTACGTTATTAATAGAAAATTCTTCGTTGCAATTCATTTCTTCTAAATTAGTATTGGAAACTGTTATAAATTTCGATGATTTGTATTGTTGTAAAAATGAGTAAAAATTCATACATTTTGTGTTTTGTAGATGCTAGCAACATGCTCGATTTTAGCAAAAATGGCAGAAGTATTATCTTGGAGTCTTTTGTGCAACACTTTTAAGCTTCTGCGGATTAGATAATTTCGTTTCTTTTCCGAGAGTAAACGGCTCCCGTGGTTCCCAATAATTCTCAAGTGGCGCTCTTAAAGACTCGATAATCGAACAGCGTAAAAAAAGTAATGCCTCTGCGCGGAACTTCGCTCGTATCGCAAGATTAGTTTCGCCGGCGAAAAATTTAATCGGGGGACTTCAAAGTCGAGGAATCCCGAGCATTTATAGGGAAGTCGATTGTCGGCGAGCTCTTATAACGTTCAAGACCGCGTTTACGTTCTTCTCAGTACTTGGAGGGGAGCAGCAGATTCGAGAAGGTGTTGGACAGCCGATTGAAGGAACTGCGGTTGCATTATAGTTCTATCGAGGAGGAGCCCGAACCAAAGTCAAAAACAAAGATCAAAACGAAAGACGATTCGAAGGGAAAGAAAAAGAAGAACGATACGAAGAAGAAACCGAAGGAGGACAAGAAGCTGAAGAGGGTGAAGTCACGACGGAAAGAGTCCTTCCTGCTGGACTCTGAGCTTGCAGCCGAGCAGAAACGCTACTTTGAACGTGTGGATAAGGTAATTCCGAAATTACGATCACCGTAAAAATTATATATTAACCCCTTGGCCTACACGATATCTGCCAATTTCGCGTGCCATAGTAAACAAGAAAGTCGGTCGCGCGCCGTGACATTCAACTGCTTAGCCGTGTACCCCCGAACTGGCGAAAAATGTATACTTTTAGCGCGAGGGGCTCCACTCGTTGATCACCTGCACTAGATCGAGTGGGGGAAGGGTTTGAGTGCATCGCGACTTTATGACACAAAAAATTTACCACGAGTCCGACTCGTGGTTTTCGCTTATGGCACAAATTTTTTACCACGAGTCAGACTCGTAGTTGTCGCTTATGGCTCAAATTTTTTACCACGAGTCAGACTCGTGGTTATAGGCCAAGGGGTTAACATGTTCCCTGCCAGACCATCTTAGTAAGTCCATCGCGTATACTTGTATTTCGCTGTTGTAATTTGTCTTATATTTTTATAAAGTAGTGTCAATACAATATTTTCGAATTTTCTTGGTCTACCTTTATGTGGTAATAAATTCAATATTTCAAACTCCACATTCTCATCCATTGATATCTTATAAAAAATTTTATATAGTTCATATCTCAAATAACGCATCCAGCATATTTTTAACCAATTTATTGTTTCTCCGTTAGAATTCTTTATCCATTTAAAAATTGCATCCTCCGAAAAACCTCTTGTTTCATTTCATTCAAAAAACGTTATTACCTTCCCGATACTTCTTGATAACTTTATAATAATCTTGAGGGATTATTTATAAATAGTAAATTGTTTTTTAAGAATTTGTGGTCTACGATTTCCACAGTATGTTCAACAGTTTGGACAATTTTTAGCCACGTTGTAATAAAAATTTGTATCTTTCTATTGACCAGCTAATTTCCTTTTTGCAAGATCTTTGTGATTTTAAATATGTTACAGTTTGCTTCAGAATGAAAAGATAACGTAGAAATGCAAGTATTAAAATTGCTAGCATGTTATTTTTAGAAAATGGACTCCAATTTCAAAATAAACAGCTCAATTGTATTGCCACAAATGTCTGATCGTGCCAAAACACCTTCTCGAAAGCTGACAAAGGCTAAACATTGAATACGACGACCAATCTACAGATACTTTTCAGACATGTTTACCAACACAACAAAGAAAAATATGGCGTGAATCGGACTAATACAATCCGCGAAATTACAAAATTCCCAATATTTTTTTAACACATCTTCTATGTATTTGAAAACCGACGATCATTCTATCGCCGCAAACACGACTGACTTTTTCGAGCAGGAATCCGCGAAAATGGTGGATATCGACGCAGTGGACAGAACGGCGGTTCAATCATTGCTGGAATTGAGAGTGGTGACGAAATCGGAAGTTCCGCCCATGGAGGCGGAGAAAGAGGACCTGCAGAAAGAACGGAGTCAGAGGTCCATCAGAATCAGAAAGGCACCGCTGAAGCGTCCGAAGAGAAGCAGTTTGACGGTTGATGAATTGGACCTGGAGATGGAACCCATCATGACCGTCGATCAAGCCGCGCACAGGGGCGGAGGGGCGAGACGTCGCTCGATCTTGAAGAGTTGCCCGATGGAAGTCTGCAAGCCGGAAATTTGTTGCAAGGACGTAATGGGTAAGTCTGTTTCTGGTCGAAAGTTGCGGAAAATCGCATTTTATTCGATGAAATGCAATTTCCTTTCCGTACCGGTTTCCGCCATCTTTCATCCTTTCTCCCTTCCCTCTCGTTTCGAGCCGCGACGCCCTTCGACGCGAAATCTTTATTCCGCGCGGGGAATCGGAAGCAGCTTGAACCTCTTCAGAGCGAACAACTTACGTGCTGGTCGTATACAGTAGTGCTCACTTAACCTTCTCTCTGTGTACTGCTATTCTGATATTAACTGTACACAGAGAAATAATTGAACCCCACACATTTTTAGAGCAAAATGGAAGAAAAAATTTGTTTGCATAAGTATTATTTATACTTTTTTTCGCAATTCTTTTATTGTATCATTATAACCTCCTTCAGTGATTGAATTTTTTGTTTAAGAGCGGTGGGAGAATTCCTCTTACGAACATCCTCTCCTTGGGGGTCCCATGGAAATCACCGGCATAACTTCCCTCGACACGGTTTTCACCGATAACGTTTCACCAAATTTGACCGACGACTATTTTGGCCGACAAGGCCTTTAATCGACAGCCAATCTAAAGTCGTTTTCAGTCAAATTCGTTGTCGGCCAAAGTAGTTGTCGGTTAAGTCTAGAGTTGGTGAAATGTTGTCAATGAAAACCGTGTCGGGGAAATTTGTGTCGGTGATTTCCATGAGACCCACCCACTGTTTAGTGTTTAACCCCCACCGCCGAGGACCCTCTCCGATCCCTGTTTTTCATACTTTTTATGTCAACCCTCGCTGTCCGCGACCCGCTATCTGCGTTCAGCTGGAGAAAGGGGTTGACTCAGTGCCACACGTGTTTTTGGCATTAACCTCATTCAGTGACCATTCCTTTTGAACTGTATATCATTGGAAACCTCGGAATTTTCCGATTAATTTCATATAAAATACTCGTATTTGAAAGAAATACATAAATTACTTTGTTTGAGAAAATGTGGAGTTGCCAAGCTAATATTTGTGGAATTTCATTGCTTTTCAAAAAATACGTATACAATACTTAAAATATTTCAAGCATATCACAGATAGCATTCCCAGATCATTTTTGTTAACCCCTTGAACGACAATTTACTTTCAGTCAGTAATACTCGGGCAGACGATTTAATTTTCTTAGTTTAAGAGGAGGGATTGATATAGAAACTTACGGTTTTGTTGCTCAAATAATTTGTTATTATTAAAAATAATATTTGTTTCACACATTTATATGAATGTTTTTTTTTGATTTTTTGTTTTTTATGTTTATGTTTATTTGTTTTTTGTTTTTTTTGTTTATTTTTTTTTTGTTTTTTAGTGTCGGTTAATTTTTCATTAATGTTTAACAAAAATATTACAGTTCTACATAGTATTTAAACGTAAGTAAGTACGTGATTTTACTTTACGCGATAATGGCTGCATAGATTTATACAAATTACATTCTAACGGTAACTAGAAGCATGCACATAAGTATATCAAAGCAATAGACTCGATATGACTTACAGATACTGCTCTCATAAAAAGCATCAAACCTCAATAATTTCTGGCGAGTCCAGCTCGTCATTGTCAGTTTGTTCAGGAAAGTTTATGACGAGCTGGACTCGTCATTTCCGTTCAAGGGGTTAATCTTCCATTTGTCAACTGTTTGGGGTGCGTATGCACTCCACACGCACAGAGAAGTTTAAATTTGTAACATCTGTTACGCTTCAATCTGTACGACCTATCTTCAATCTTGCCTTACTACTTAGTGCCTCGAGCTTGGTCGAGACATGTCTAGGTGGATAAGGAAGAAGAATGAAACTACTAGCTGCAAAGAGATACACGTACTTCAAAGAGGTCCGCGAGCGTAATGCAAAAACTTCAAATTTAATCATTTTTATTTTATTCTTTTTAACGTAGTGCCAGTGGATTAGTGAGTTTCCTCCGATTAAAATGAGTCCAAACACGACGTTAGTCACACTAGTTTTATAGATTTAATGTTATTAACAAAATTAATTTTGTCGTGTATCAAGTCTGTAAAAGTTGACCGATTTACATCATGTTTGGACTCATTTTAATTGGAAAAATCTCCACAATGCATTGGATGCTACATTTGAAATATAAGATAAACATTATTACATTTGAAATTTTCTTTATTGAATTCAGCACAGACTGGACACTTCGTCGACTTCTCCATGATATATTAGGCACCATTTCGAACAATTCATATTTTAGTCGGATAAAAATGATTTAATGACACGTGCGCTATGTTTTAGATCGTTATTGGCTTGATAAATCCAATCATTTTCAATGCATCTCTCTGCATTTGGCAGCAATACTCCTTTTTTATATTTAAATCAATATGACGGTCCATGACTTCCTATATTCAATGTATGGTGGCAAACAATTGATTGCGCGCACTTTAAATCAGAATAGCTGTTTTATAAATTTAACCAAACAATTTCAATACTACATAACACACCTATAAAAAATTAAGAACAATTGTTTCAATAATTCCAACTGTTGAGTTCTTATAGCACTGATATATTTAAACCTACAATATGAAATATGCATTTTTCTAATTTTTTTAAACACGTTCGCATAATTCGAAAAATCTGAAAAAGTACACATTAATATTCACAATGAGACACAACTAACAGAATGGGATAAAATATGCGATTTTATGCTTTTGGATTTTAAAAAAAAAATCGATTTTGCTACCAAAAATTCTGAAATAATTCACTGTTATATGTTTTTTATTAGGTAGAATTTATGTTTAGCAGAACAGTAGAAACAAAGTTAGATATAGAGGCATAATTAAATCGTGCTCACCCTTATGATAGGGGTACCGACTTGAAACGTCTTACTTCTCATAGACGATTTTCTTTGGAAGCCATATCGAATGGTGTAATCAAACATCAATTTGATTTAGAGGCACTTTTCGCCATCTTATCCGACTGTACCGTTTGAGTCTTTTGGTCGGTTTAGGAGATTTCCCTCATTCAAAGTTTCGTTAAGATTTTCCCCACAGGAAATAAGAAGGGATCCGCGATGCAGTTCCGGCTTTGTGCAAAAATTAAAAATTGAGAATCTTAATGGAAGATGGATTATGAATGCTGATGGTCTTGTAAATTACAGAAGATTCTTTGTTACCGTAGTAGTTCACCATTTTTTAATTGCTGAACAGTTCGAAACATTGCACAATCTTTGAAACTGAAGGATCGTGCAGAATGCAGTTTAAAGCGGATGCATTATTACAGAAAATTCCTTAGTTAGGTAAAGAAAGTAATTTCTGTTAGTTATATTTAATCATTTGATTCGATTACCAAATTGAACATATTATTAATGGATAAACTAATGTACATATGCTCTTGTAATTATTATTTGATGTAATGGTAAAATATCGAATTTTTAAGTTACCAATAGACAACGGATTCTGTGCATTTATGACAAAAATGGGTAGGTGTAATTTAAAAAGTAGAAGAATGTTATTATCAACCTACTGTACATATTGAGGAAGAAAATAAATTTCTATTTCGCTACTGTTTGATGCAATTCAGGTAGAAAATGTTTGTTCTGCATAAAGATCCGCTGTCTACTTATCATGCATAAGAAAGGGGAAGCAAATTTTCATCATAAGTCAATCACAAAGGCTAAAGTTAAGTTTTTCGAAATAAAAAATAAAGGTTATAAACATTTTATGCACTTGTAATTAATTATTTCAAAATTAAATAGATTCCTACAAAGTGACAATATTTAAATATTTGTTTACAAGGAAATATACACCATAGATGTATTAAGGCATATCAAATTTGTTAATACAATAACGATGACATTTACAATAAGAAATTTTGTGCATTTTTATAATCCTGCTCCGTATTCTCAAAATTTTTTAATAATTATTTATATGTATATGCTGAAGCAAATGTAAAGAAATTTACTAATTATGTTAAACATAGCCATCAAACATGTTCGTAATTTATATTTGTTAAACTTATATTTATTTTTAACTAAAAAATACACTTTAAATAAATAGAGGAGAACCAAAGACATAAAAAACACGTTCCATTTACATTTTCAAGGGTTAATAAGAAAGTGCATAGAACGTGGATAATCGTGTTCCTATTAAGTGAAACAGATTAAATGAGAATCGAATCACGATAGATCGATATCGTGTGCAGAAAAAAGATGTTCGAATAAGTAATTATGGAATGAAGCGTACTCGATAAGACGTATAGAAACGAGTGGTTCTCACAAGTTTAAGTGAAGTCTCTTCGAGGCGAAATAAGAGAGGTGCAGCTACTCACGGAAAGTCGGGAATAAAACAGGAACACTTGAAGTCTCACTCGAGCTCGCATACATAGCTTCTTTGCTATTCAATAATTTCCGCGAAATTTCAAAAAGAGGTTCCACGTTGAAGGAGACGACTGGATACGAATGTAGGTTACAAACCTTGTACTGTGATCCTTGGCCTTTATTCTATCCCGTATCGATCGACCAGGGATCTGTGCCAGTGTTCCTCGAACTTAATGCCGAATTTATCGTTCCCCGTGCTCGCAATTGCTTCCCTATCCTCGTTCGCAAACGATTCCCTGAAATTCCTTTGAAAACATCAACTTCACTGAATCGATCGACTTATCAGGCACCATTATCCACACATTTCCTTGAAAAGAAAATTGCAAAATAAGCTTATTAACAGGTTGTGAGAATAACCCAGCAAAACTTTAGAAAGAACCCGTGAAATAGAAATTTCAGTCGATGCAATTTTGCTTTTAGTTTGATTTATTGATTAAATTCTGCTCACATGGGAAATTTGGTGAGAGATACGTAACGATTTCGAGACGCTTTTAATGTTTTTACATTTTGTTTGTAGAAAATGCTTGATATTTCTGGTATTGTATTTCTGACGTTCATCATGTGTTTGAAATAAATCATTCAAGTTCAAGTAGCTAACACGACCACGAGGGCAGTTATAGGGTAAGCAGGGTTCAACGAATTATCTCCTTTGTTCTACTTGACAAAGAATTACGAACAAATTCATTAACATTTTACCTGATAGTACACATGACAGTGAATTATTTCGGTATTCTTCGTTGGAAAATCGATTTTCAAAAAATGACAGTATCTTAAAATTGCTGCTTTCATACAACAAATGTATATTTCTTATAATAGTATTAGAGAAACAAGTTTTATATAAATTTTCTTTCGGTGTTTCTTTACTTTTCGATGTGTACATTATGCAGTCTTAAACACTTATATATTAAGAGAAAATTAAATTTTTGGAATTCGCGTTTTGTGTGGAGTAGTGTCGTTACTTCTCCTAGGATTCCATTCTTCGAAGATTCGAAGGATTCAAAGGAACGAAAGAAACTTCGAAGTGTACAAAGTTTCGAAGTAGTGAAATATCCGAAGTTTAGAAGCGCACAAAATTTGGAAGTCTTCTATTTATATGAAGTTGTACTGTTATAAACATTATGTGTAGGGATGGGATCAAGAACCTCGCAAACAGGTTCAAACTTTGATTGATTGAATTCGAACTCTCTGTAAGTAAATATTCCGTTCTGTCGATCGTAACGAATTAATACAAATCAGTTTACGTTATCGACCCACAGATTCGATCCAAAAGTCAAAAACAAAGCAATTTTGCAATTTATAAAATTTTCCTCAACGTTTCGGTCCAAGTCTATTCATCTTCAAGAAAAATTTTGCATTTGCTATGTATAAACTGTCTATATTTAGTATTTATTATTATATATTTGTATATATATTTCTATTATTATTATTTTTATATTATATATTATTATTATTAATTATATATATTATAATATATAATAATAATATATAATATAACAATAATAATAAATATATATATATAAATAAATATATATATATAATAAACTATATTAAACTAAAGCACTTCGAAAAACAGAAATAGTTCTCCTAACTATACACAAACCTATACCAGACAGTTTCGAATCTCTAACAAGTACTTTGGTGAACGAAAATAATACTTGCAAGTAAATTGAAATCTTGGTCTAACAGATTCGAAACTTTTACAAGTATCGTTTGAAACTCACTATGCAGTCCTGATTTCTAAGATTCGATAAGTACTCATTCCGAGGTTCGACATCAGTTTGTATAAAATGGATACTTTTCAAATATACTCATTGAAACATTATTGCTTTTAAGTAGTACTCGAAACCCATGAAAGTGAAACTTGGTTATTGAAATTAACTCGGATTCGTGAGTGCATATTGAACTTGGTCCCATCCCTAATTATGTGTCATAAAATATTGGGGTATTTGTTTGAAATGCCCGACTTCAATCTTTTAGCAGTGGTGGCGTATTTTTTACGAAATGTAGGAAATTTGTAATTGTATTAAATATAAAATAATAGCAAAATTTCGAAGTTCAAGGGCTTCGAAACTTCGTTTCTTTTCATTTTTTTAATAATTTCCACGGAGGTTTGAAATAAAGTAACAACCCTAGTGTGGAACGGACGAAGGTTAAGCAGCTGGGGATAAATGTGTAATGTCTACTTGCTAAGTATCGAGATGTGCTACTTTGAAAATCAGTATGAAGTTACAGGAGGATGAAATGGTTAGTTGGAACGCGTAAGAAAATGGTGAAACAGGATAATTTATATAGTTGGATCGGCCCGAGGCAAAGTTTGACCCGCACGCGCTGAATTTATTTCCATATCGGCGACGGGAAACGTCGCAAAAGCGATTTCTGCATTCTAATCACGCGAAGTAGGAGTGAATCTGGAGATCGAAGGCACATTGTTCGAGCACCCGGAAACTCTTTTCTTCCCAGTTTTCTGTGCTCGCCTCTTCAGCAACGTGAAATCTCAGCCGCAACCTACCGTCACTGCCTTACCCTCTCCTCCTTCTTTTCCGTTTTATTTTTCGCCGCAAATTAATTCGAGATTATGTAAATGGGATATCGGGAAGGAGCCGGGAATTGTAAGGAACAGTTGAGAGCGGTCGAGTGAGTTTCACGATTACAAATTAGAACGGAATTCATTACTGTCAGGGCCGTAGAAAGATCGCGTGCAACGAATTATTTTGTTTCCCGTCTGCCGGGGAACCCGGTGTAAGGCCATTATTACATTAAATCTCTTAATTAACTCGATGAATAGCTTCTTTGCGAAATTAACGAGTGTTACAACTCGTTTAACAGCTTCTCGAGGAGTGTACCTAACTTCGAGTCTTTCACCGCCCCTGAAATTGACAGAATAATTTTCTCGAACATAATCGTTTCTGTTATTAGGTGTAGAAATTCATTTCGTAACTGTTACTGAAACGTACGCGAACATATTTCGAATTTAATAACACATTCTGGCTGTTTTACAATTATAAAATGGTAATAAGTTCAACATATACGGGACACCGCATAATTTGACAGACAGTGTCAACGCAAAATAAATTGCATTTTTATTCGACATTATAAAATTTCCGATACTTCATTTCCCGATTTTAATACGTATTTTTGTACAACGATCTTTTATTTTGCTGCTATAATATTTCCCATTGTAATAAATGTAATTAGCAATTATTAATATTTTTTACATTGAAACTGAAAAGATAGGATCTACTTCGTTTCTGCTTCTGTCCAAAACCAGAACCAGATATCTGATTTGTAGACATATTTTGTCAATGTTTGCTGCCAATTTGCTGTACCAATCAGCATTCAAATTATTTACATTGTCACCACTTCGAATACCTGCTTGAATCTGGTAAATTGTTAATTTATTAACGTATTGCGTCTACCTTGGCAGGGAATTTGGAGTAGTTGGCGAATTAAAAAAAGGTTATTCAAATTTAAAGTGTGTGCCATCATTTGTTAGACTGCCTGTATACTAAAAACTATGTGAAACCCAGCTTACTATTAGTTATAAGTAGACTGTGGATTTTCATGCATTTATAAAGAAATTGGTTAAGAAAGCGAATTAATATTGTACCGTCATCCAGTTCTGTCCTATGTTTAAAGTTTCAAGTCTCCAGCTCATCGCCAAGTTAGTTTAAAGTCAATTACAACATTTGCACCGAACAGACAAACAAGCAGACAAGGCAACGGGTTAATAAAAATGCGTTACAATTGTTTCCATAAAAATAAATTTCTAAAAAATACCACACTTTTAAAAACCGACTAAAAAGTATGAAATAATTTTTCCTTGCCCCATAAAGATAGTCCTGAAAATTTATAATTGTGAATTTTTAATAGCTATGAAAATAATTGTAAGATTTAAAACGAAAAACGTGGATCGCAAGATGCATCAATTATCTATTACTTGCGCCCCACGTTTTTCGTTGTCTCTAGCTCGTCGAGAAGTGAGTTTAAAATCAATTGCAAAGTTTGCACCGAACAGAAAAACAGACAGACAAGGCAGCGAATTAATAAAAATGTGGTAAAAAAGAAATGGGGGCCTAAATAAGCTGGTAAAGCTGTGTAACTCATATTGCCGTGACTATAGTCGCACCTTTGCACGTTTCAGCGAAAGGAAGACCCTCGAGGTCACGTAAAAGCTCTCCGCCCGAAGATCTACGACCTCCTAAGATGATAACTCCACTCGTGGTTGAGAGCAAAAGTTATCAAACGCTGGCGGAGTACGTCGAGCAAATCGAACAGCCTACGCGTGATATGCGAAGGGACATCTTGAAACAGAGGTACTATCCGCCGAACGTTCTGAAAGAGGATCTTGTGTTAGCGAAGGCGGCTGTTCGTGCTTGGCAAAATGAGATCCTGGCCGGCAAGCTCAGCTTCCGAACGATAGTGGAGAAACTGAAGAAAGATCCGGGCGATCCGGATAAATTGGGGGATAAACCAGATTCATTGGACGAAATCACTGATCCATCAAGCACGACCATTCGAACTCCATCTACGAAATCATACTTCACGCAGAGAGGGCTCCGCAAGAGAAAGTCGAAGATTACGTTGGAGGACCAGGCAGAGCTGGCCGAACGAGAGAAACAGCAACGATGGAAAGATCTGAAGCAGAAAGTGAAAGAGTTCGAGGTAAACCTAGGAGTGAAGTGGATGTACCCTAGAATATCCGCTGCTCGAAGGTTGTCGGAAAATGTACCCGACCAGTAATTCAGTAAAGGTAATTGAAAATTCGAAGCTGGAACTGTCGCTGAAGCATGTTACTCAAATTCTAGCGACCAGGATTTTTGGATTCTCTAGGTATGTTATAGAAGTTTTGGTTCTTTCGGATGTTGTGAACGATTCAGTCGTTCAATGCAATAACTTTGTAAATTGAAACAGTCAATTAAGTAAAATGTTCTATAATACAAAAGAATATCAAAGGATGTTACATTACGCATATATTACGCATTTGCATTAAACGACTAAATTATTGCAGTATCATCTCCGTAACTGTTGCAATGATGTCTAACGTAACAGTCAAAAATTTATCCCCACCACTGTTTACCACTGTTTACCTTGATCACAATTGTGAAAATAAGCTTTCTTAAAATAAACTTTCTTAAAATAAGCTTAAAATTAATGTTTCAGGCGCGAAAGATGGTGGCGAATGATCGCTATATATGTAGCACCTTTATTAGAACTGTTGCTCGGCAGACCCGACAGTTACGGAGATACTGCATTGTGACATGTCCTCAGATTTTTCTGTTCCAATTGTTTATTAGAGGTTAGACTGTGGATTTTTATAAATATTCTTTTATAGATTGATTTATAGGAATTAGAAGCGAATTAAATTTCATTATCTCTTAATTTCTTTAGTTGCATTGTTTTTATACTTTTTAATCCACGGTGATAAAAAACTACAAGTTAAAAAATGCACAAGATTCAAAGTCTATACGTAATTTTTACGATATTTATTGCTACACCTTTTATATAAAAAGATTTTAAAAGTCTGAAAAGCAACACTATGATTTTATCAAATCCTGTGGGTGGAAATTTTATGACATTTATGAAATTAAAACAAACATTTGTTTTAATGGTACCCTGTAAAGGTATATTAATTGATTCAGCACCAATAGTTTCTGTACAGTGGCCATATAACTTGTGATACAATCGACAAGGAAGGAAAATATGAAAAGACTATTAAAATCAGAAATGAAATGAAAAATAGTTTTCCACTCATCATTATGCTTTTCAGATAATCCAGTTAAAATATTTCTCTAATATGCGTACAGTGAAATAATTAAACTGTCATTTTTTGTATTTATTTTAACCTCATTAATTTAAAAATGGATACCACCAGAGAATCTAATATTTATCTTCTTTCCTTGTTTCTACTAATTAATATACATATAAAAGTATATAATCATTAAAAATTCCTGAACACATACAATCCACAGTTCAATCATTTTTATGAAAAATATACATTTTTTTCATGCAGTATTGTCCCTTCCTCATTGTTCATTAGTCATTATGATAGCAATCATGTAATTGTATTCAAATATTCTACATTCAAAATAACACAAGTTAAAATAATTCTATGTGAGCTGATTTATGAACTCCTAACGAGTGAATAGATTATTTTATGAAATCGGAATGTGTGTGTGCGCGCATAGATATATTATTTTTTAAAGTTGTAATGCATAAAGTAATATTCGTGGAATATCTGACGTCTTGTCGTCTAAAATTCTTTGGGATTTACAAAAGAGAGGCGTTTCTTTTAATAGCTACAACAATAGTTAATAAAACTATTGATTGTAAGGGATTGAATGTGACTTCAATCCTCAATTCTCCGAATTCTAATATCCTAATAGTCAGTTCAAATCGTTAACTGTTTCTATTAGATCCAATAAGAGAATCAATTTTGGTATTAATGAAGCAAATTTATAAAAATTTGTAAAAGAAAATTATAATGTGAATATAATTTTAATTCGAACACAGCAATATATTAATTGTATAAAATTAATTCGAAAGAAGTTGTTTCTACCTTCTATTTAAAACATTTGTTGAATTTCCACCGTTCACGTTATACTGGTTATTGGATATACCGGATTATACTACAAGTGTAGAACCAGAGCTGGAGAAAATAGTATTTTAAATAGTGAATAATAACTAATCCTATTTATTTTAAAATGTGTGTACAACTTTGAAAAGAAAATAATTTATTTGTGGCAGTAATTTTAGAAAATAGCATTTTATTTGAAGAATGTTGAATATATATTGTATTTTGTTTCTTTATTTTAAATTTCAAATTCAAATATCATTGCTGAAAATGATATGGTTCGAATTCAATACATTTATGAGTGTAAATTGTTTCTTAACGATAAAATAAGACTATATGTTTATGCAGGTTCTCAGAATATTATAGCAATGAAAAGAGTAAAATATTTTATTTCGTGTGTTAGATTGGTAAAATAGAAATATTTTTTATTTTTTGGATCAAACTGATGAAATAGAAATATTTTATTTTAAAGTACAGATTCATTTCCGAAATTGTATATCTTATTTAAAAGACTATTTTCTTTAAGCAAAATAAAATCTAAAATATTAAATAGTATTGGAAATATTTGTTTCGCCAAATAATGCACACCTCTGTGTAGAACATATCGGAATATACTAGTACAATGCTAAAATACACATACACCTTATAAGATACCTTATAAAAATAACAAGATTAAATTTATTAGAACTTCCTGCGGTTCATGTTATAACATCTCCGCGATTAGATATATTTATTTAATCATTCGCCACGAAAGCATCCTTATAATTTCAATAATTGGAAAATAAAAAATCTCAAGCCGGTCATGCGACCGGTGGCGGTAGGTCTAATGTTAAGCTCAATTAAACACATGTATTTTAAATATAAAAAGTTGAGCATCAATGAAGTGCGTCGACAGTAAGATTTAGCATACTTATAAAAGAGAAGTAAACCGCGTTGACTTTTGAATGGTACGATAGAACGTCAGCAGATTCCAATTGAATATCTAAACCATGGACGTAAATCATCTGAGCATAGACTAAAACTGAATGTCGTCGTCGTCCGAACAGCCTATTATCTTGTCCGCAGGATTTCCACGGAGTCTCCGAATACTATCGCGAAGTTATTCGTGGACCTCGTAGTATTCGGAGTATCTCCGGAAAGAATCAAGTTCAACGGAGCTGATAGTCCATCAGGGAGCCGAAAATATGCAAGAATGAGCTATCCAATTTTCGAAGAGTCTTCTGGGAGGTGATTCGGCTCGAGTGCGTCGGAATACGTCGTCGAGGGTCAGAGAAGAGCAAATGGTTAACTAGGATACAGTAACAAACCGAAAGCCGAGAGCGTATATTTGTCTTCGCAGCAGTTCCAACAGAGCGGAGGGTTTCGAGATGGCCGGATCTGAATGAGCCACTCGATGGGTAAACCACCAATTATTTAATCGATCTCTCTCTCTCTCTCTCTCTCTCTCTCTCTCTTTCTTTCTCTCTATTGCCGTGGAACAAGAATCATCGAAATTCAGCGCAGCTTTTTCAGGGGGGTGGGAGCAGGGAGGACGGCGTGGCTTTCCTTAGGCATTCGAGATATTCCGCGAAGGTCGGGGAATCGCGGGGAAGACAAACAATCTCGTGGAAAAGTTCCGCGAGTAGAAGAAACCCGAGGAAGCTCGGTCAAGACTCTCCTATCGTTTGCTCGACGATATTACGCATTCGGGATACGGAACCGTCGAGAGCGCAGGAATACTGGTAATAGAGATCAATGGCAAAAACCCATGCGACATCGATGCCATACACGGTTTCGTGAATCTCTGAAAAGTTACCGTTATGTGCAGGTTTTCAGCAATTGTTAACCACCGGAGTGCTGATATTCCGCGGTGACTACATTCGAGGGAATCTTCGACTGAGTTTTACAGTGCAAGGTAATGGTCCCACTTTTAAACAATTTTATTCAACGCGTTACTTACCGGAAATAATAAATAAACCGGAAAAAATAAATAATCCCGAGAGAAATGATTGAATTACTTGAGGACAGCGGGTCTACGTGCAAAATAAAAATTTTCTACCTGAATTGCGACAATATGTGGAGTGAAATAGACATAGAAGTTCTTCCGAAATATGTTTAATAAGTTGAAAATAATTTTATAACTCGTCTATCGATTATTAGATATAAAAATCTTCTTATTTCTTCGAATAACTCAACATTTCTGTGTTAAACCATTTCTTCAGGGATTCTCAGCTGTGAATCATAATGGTCTCAAATCGACTAATTAGTGGTAAATTCATTTTTCGATTTGATCCTCTTCGATTTCAAAGATTTTGAAACATGTCAACGTCACCATTCTGAACAACTTTTCTTAAAGTTTCTTGAAAGTATCTTGCAAATTAAAGTAAATACAGCCATTTTAACGGGAAATGTTCTTCAGAATGGTGACCTTGGAAATGTATTTCAAGATCATTGAATTTCCAACAAAATCAATACAACTTTAGATACATTACTTTATTTCATATTGTAGAAAACTTTTTATTTCGTTGGCCAATTTTTGATCCTTGTTCACATGAAATGAACCTTACAATAAATTTCCACTCAATAGTAAGGAAAAATGAATACACTCGTGTAGAAATGTTAAGAATTTATCGTTAATTCTTACTTGGACTGTTGGGATTCTATTCAAATATCAATAAGTACTTATTTAACACGGAATAACAATTTAAACATACATAAATGTAGTATGAAGATACGATTTTATTATTTATTCAATTTTTAAAGTTGGAAAGTAAAATAGATTCGATTGTAAAATTGATTTGATTCATGACTGATAAGAATATTTATAAGAGACAGTTAAATTTTTAGTATTTTAATTTAAATATTTTTAGAGTAATTGCCTCATTTATTCAGTCTATTTTTAAGCCAACTTAAGTATTATAAAGTGATGCAGAAGAAATAAGAATCTTATTTTCGGTGGCACAGTTAGAATGTTTCCAACTGATGATACTGTTACGACTTGTAATGAAATACTAGAACATGTAACATTTTTTAATGCATCACTGTTTTTCCTGAAAATGGCGGAAAAGCTGGAAAATAAAGTCCAACCAAACTTTGGAGTTTTAACCAAATTGGAACTAGATTTAATATTTTTCTGCAGCTGAAAAATAATGTTTGCCGAGATACCGTACGATTCTATTCTGATGAATTCAAAAGCGCTTGCATAATGCCCTTTTTGTCTCCGTACGGATTCAAATGCTCTGCTCAACAATTCTCATCTTACTTCCTCAATTATGTTTTTCACACTTTCATTATTAACCAGAGACTTTCGCGCATATTGTTATTTCTACGTAATGTTGCGCAACGTCCAGATATTTTTTATCGGAGGAAAGCTTTTATAATTTAATTGCATGCTATTGCAGGCATCATATTATCGAACGATACACTGAATATAAGCATTCATTCTCGCTGTAAATATACAATGCATTCTTGGTTATGTTTTGTTGTATAGTACTGATACTTTCTTAATAATAAAAACGTAAAAAACATAAAAAAGGAATCTGAAAAAATTGATTGGACATCTAGACTATTGTTTGTTACTACTAGCATACAACTTTTACAAACACATTTATCTAGGAAAAATCGTTGCTTCTTCTTTGAACGGCAGGTGGTTGAATTATTAGAGCAATATTATGATAAAATTTGCAGATAGAGTTAGTCTAAGTTGTTGTCGTTTTTGTGTGGAAAATTTAGCAATAGAGTAGCCAATAGTATCGGTCGTGTGGACCGAAAATACATATATATTCTCATTTTTCTTATAAATGCATGAAATCGCCGGGTACATATAACCAGAGTTGGGCAAATATTTTTATTTGAATAAAATGTTTGCCTAACTATTCATATAACTTTTAATATCGATACATTATTCAATGAAATAATCCCGATTAACAATCGTAAATGTTCTTTCGGCGCAACTGTTTCGATCACTTAATAAATCCAGCAATTTTGCAATAAACTTTTCTTCTTTCCTAACATTTCGTTTCAGTTTTGAACCTTTTTCAAAGGAAAAATTGCATCTATATTAAAATATTAATTATTATATTAATATTAATTATACCTTATTAATTATAAATAAAAATATTAATTAAAATATATAAATATTTCAATATTTCATATATATAATAAAGGAAGTAGAATAGGTGAATTGTAATTGAACAAGAAGGAAATTCATACATATTTATATATGTAAATATATGTAAGTAATAATTAATTATTACTTATAATATATGTATTATAGTATATTATTACTATTATGAATTATTTAGAAATATTAGAATATATTAGAATAATTGGAATTGAATAGAATTAGAATAAAAAATAAATGAAATAAGTAATAATATAAATAATAAAAAATAAATATATATTTTGTTGTAGATGCAATTTTTCCTTTGAATAAGGTTCAAAACTGATCCGAAACGTTAGGAAAGAAGAAAAGTTTATTGCAAAATTGCTAGATTTATTAATTGATTGAAACAGTTGCGTCGTAAGCGTCATTAAATTAAACATTATTCAATAATCTTTAATAATTGCAGAGGTATTCGAGGGATCACTTGAAATGGGACAGCCTGTACATGTAGCCGGGTCAGCAGTTCTGGCAGTCGACTTTTCGTAAAAGTTGGACGCTGTCGGCGTGGTAACCGCGGATATTCGTCCGTCATCCTCTCTCACTTTCTCGCGTAGACAGCATGAAATTCTGCTTAAAAACAGGTGGTTCGTACGCGGTCGACGAGCAGCGACGAGGAATTTATAGGACAAAAGAAGAGAACGCGCGCGCACTCTCCTGAGAAAGTGTAAGAGTAGGAGAGGAAGCTGCGAATGTTCCAAGTTTACCGCTGTTCTTGTCCTTCAAGACTTCGACGGCCCTCTCGCAGCTTTCCATTTATTGCCGGAGTTTAAGCGGCCGCTCTTGCCAACTTGCGCGGACATTATGCCGGAAAACATGGAAGATAATCCGACTGGAATTTAACTGGATGGATGACGAACTTGTGACGAGCGCCACGGAAACTTTTTTGCCGTTCCTGTGTTCGCGGGAACGCCGCCGCACCGTTTCGTGGCCGCTTCGCGTCCCGTTGCCTGGAATAAAATACCGTCGACTTCTTAACGAGCCTGCACATTGTGGAAAACACCGGTAATTTTCTGAATTTTTTTTTCCAGGGAACTGTTGAACATACGAACGCCAAACTTCGTAGACTTATTAATGCGTGTTTCGAGAGTATGCTGTAGGTTTTATTTTTCGAGCAGAAACATTGATTTAGTCCGAAGTTAGAAAAGTTTTAACGAGGCACCTTGAAAATGCTCTCCTGTGATTTAATAGTGCTGCTGAAGTCGCACAAAACCAAAACACTGAGACGATTCGGGGACTGTACGAGTGTGTCCGCCATGCAAATTAAAAACAAGAGTAGTTATTATAATATGGAAAAATTTACGTTGTAGTTTCATTACAGTAGTATCTCCGTAACTTTCGTATCGTCGAGCAACAGTTATAACAAAGGTGCTACTCAAACTTTAACCCTTTGTACTCGGAGCTATTTTAACTGGAAAATTAAACACTTCTTTCAATCTAGAATATTTCCATTCCCTTTGACTTTTGAAATTTTATGAATATAAAATTAGTAGACAATACCTAAATATTTAATAATTAATTAGATACCGATATAATTAATACCGTAAACAATATTTTGAATAATGGTACAGCAATTTGTAGTGGTGCTTCAGAGGAGACAACCCAGTGCAAAGGGTTAACAGCTCATCACGAGAGTAATTATATTGTGTTTGGAGTAATTTTGATGCTACGTATTTTTACTCATGTAAAATATACATTCTAAGTCTTATTCTAAGTCTTCAAGCTAGAATCAAATAAATATCGACTTTGTTCTAGTTCAGACACTAAAGGGACATTGGCTGAATGTGTTTTACATTTTCAGTAAGTTGGAAAACTTCGTGGTGCTTCACTTAAAAAATTGCAAAATTGACAGTTTTTCTAGTTTAATTGTTAATGGTAACGTGTCCTTTATAAACTCAAAAAATTAGAATAGCTCCACAGGGGGAATTAGTTCACAAATTTTTCTCCGTCTTTATTAATTTATTACTGTTACGTGGAAGAACGTGATAGTATCCTGAAATCTGTAATTGTTTCAGGCAAAATGGAGTGTAAGTCGCCTAAGTTGACAAAGATATGTGGACAAGTAATAATATACAGCATAAAAAGGTATCAATTTTTATTGTTTATTAACCAAGTAAACGTGCTTCGATCAGTATTTACACATAAACAGAATGCGAATGCATTGTTCACAGTTTCTCGACGATATCCTAAGTGCCTATTAAGGTAGATTATTCCCAGAACAAGGAGGATCGAAGCAGTTCATGCCAAATACTGAACGGCCTTTATACTATAACACCTTTACTCAATTACACTCACTCGATTTTATTCCATAACATTGCTAATAGTGTTTTTATAATATGTAACTGTAATTGTACTCTGTTAATATTTTACTGTTTTAACGATTTACTGTAGCTTTTGATAAATAACGGAACACATTGTAATTATTTACTTTGTACTGTGTAATACTTTAAATAATAATGAATTCCATTTTCTGAGTATATATATTTTGTTTAATGAGTCGAAAAAACATTGATTTCAAGTTTTAAAAGGCAGAGAAAATTATTCGAGACAAAGATTATCTGTCGTAACATATAAAATTATTCATGAATGTCAAGAAACATTTTCTAATGATAATGAACAGTTATGACATAGAATAATTTTTTTTGTAAACATAGAAACTAATTATGTTAAAACTAGTTCGTGGATTTTACTCATTTATAAGAAAAATGAGTAGATGACAAAACCGTGAAAATATTGAGAATATAATAAATACAATATTTACACACAATATGTTGCTCGTATGTTTACATTTCTAAATTTCATTCGCACGTGTTCGACTTACACGGGAAGAGTTAAAGAATAAGTCTAAGGCAACCTTATCTTTTTAAAAGGATGAAATCAGCCCTTGTCAAAATTTCAATATTTTGTTTATCGTGAAATATCGCGAACAATATTAAAATCAAGTTGCAACGAAATTTGCAAGCTATTAGTATGTCTACCAAACTGTGTGAAAATATTTCTTTAAAAATACACTCTCAAAAAATCTGCCTGCATTCTGAAGGAGTTGAATGCATAATTGTAATGTAACAATTCCAAAACAATGAACTAACGATCATTGCAAAAACGTGAAAATTATGTGAATCAGATTTCATTCACATTTTTATACAATACATTTCATGTGAATGCTTTGCTGCACAGTATCTGATGCAGTTAACATCTGGTATATAGTAAACTAAGAATGTATTTTCTTACTATTCTAAATTACGTTTATTTTTCTGACAATGTTGTTTTAATTTTAAAAAAAAATTTCCCTCAATCAAAACTGACCTTTCAATTTTTTCATTCCAATTTAAAAAATCATGCAGTGAAGGATTAAAAAGATAAAAGTACTTTAAAAAACTTGTCAAATTGACACTATGGACGGGAGGGTTAATCCAGAATGCAAATTACTGAGTGCCATAGTCCAGTGACTGCCAGTTCAAACACGAGTAATTGTGTAACAACAAAGTAAAAAACTTTGACAACTACAAGTCCAGCGCAATCTCTAGTACAATGTATCCATAAACATCGTCGTTCGAGTCTCGCAAGTGTAGTCGAAATCATTGTGCGACCATCGCAGAGCGCGTTGATCTGGTCATAAATTAATTGTAACTGATCAGTTTCAATCAGTTAATCGGTCAGTGAAAAGGGAATCGTTATTCGGTACAACGCTTCCGGGTTCGCGGGGGCGTATTCGGTACGTGATAGAGCTGTATCCTGTTGCAAATAACTCGAGACTAACACGAGTTTGGTGTAAAACCAAAATTCGGTCCGAGTTCGACCTTTCATTCCGGTTCCAATTTGCGCCGGCTTATCGGGCCAGAGGAGCGAAAGGGTCCGGTCGCTCGAAACAATCGGAATTTCTTCCTTTTTTGTGTCTCCCCTCGTTTCTCCCACACCCGTCGGATGGCACGCATAACCAGCAGCCAGGAAACTGACGAACCGGACCTGTGTGCATTAGCTGATGAAAGAGCAACGGTTTAGCTGGCTTTTTGACTTCGGGACCTGCTCGAGAGGAAAACGCCAGTCGGATGAAGCTTCGAGCTCACGCTAGACGAAAAGCGAAAACAGCAGTCACTATGAGGATAGTATCTGAATAATGCAGGCTGACTGGTGCTATCGGTGTCTGGATTTGCGGATGTGCGAATCTTGAGTAGCAGGGTACTCGCTCGATTTGGAGCCGAGCAATAAAAATGGGTACTCCGTAAAAATCGAAGTGTCAGTCGAGATCCTCTTATACGCCAGCTGTGATAAGTAAACATGTTAGGGGTAGTCCAACATTGTACTTCGTCATCAGTAGTCTGCGGAGTTTCATCTATTTATCACTGAAATAGGTAGCTATCCCTATTTAGCTTTTGCACTATCAGTTCGAGTCAACATCATGATGATGTCGAACAGAATTTACCAACTATAGATGAATAGTTTATTCATGAGAATTCATAGATATACATATAGTTTTTTTCTCTCCAGAAAATGTCGTTTTAAAGGATATCAAAGAGCGAGGAGTGAAGATTACTAAGTTAAGTATTTGTATATTTCATAACTGTCGTAAACTGTACTGCACGTAAAAAAACGATATAGTCACTATTTCCTTCTAATGAGAAAAGAATCTCGTTTATATTGCTGAAAATACCAATTGAAATATTTATTTGATTTTACAAACATATTTATTATATTATTTGTGAACGTTGTGTATTATTAGCCTATATTTTAAACAATTATTACTTCAATTAATAATTCCAATACATATGAAATATGCACGTGGTCAAATACATGTTCCTACAAGAAATATAAATGTTAAAATATTATCTTACTTAAAGGTATTTCCATAACTATTCTGAATAAATTTTGTCTAATCTTTTAACCAATTTCAAATTAGAATTGATGCACAAAATCTCTTCTTAAATTTTGTTAATGTTTATTTAAAGTATTTGTAGAACACCTTTTTCAATGGATTTCATTTACAGTTGAAGAAAGGAAAAAGAATTGCATCTGAAAATGATGTTTTTCATAAATGCACGTATGAGGTTAGCTAATAAAGACGTCAACGTGAAACTAAAACCACAAAGTGATAGAACAAAGGATAACGTTGATAAAATAGCAAATTTAATACAAGTAAATTTAATAATTCGAATACAGTAAATTTTTGTAATAATAAATGTCGGGTATGTGTGAATTGCGTGCTGCTAAAAAAATAATCTCGTAACATGAAAGCAGCGAGTGTAGCATCATTAGGAGGTTTAATGCTGCGCTAATGACTGTATGTACATATACGGGAAGGGCATGGAAATATTATTCAAACATATTAGCATTGGTTCACTCGGTGATCCGGATTTAGCAGCTTCCTAGATTTCCCGATGGAAATTTTGGAACGATTAGATATTAAATGGCTCGCAAAAACTAGCATTAAGAGGATTAATTAATCGTCTTCAGCCTTGTCCCAGAACACTCGTGTGCGTTTTGCTGGAACATGTATAACCCATAAAGTTCATTTTCACACCTGACACTTCATATATATGTAATATAATGGAAGAGTAAGAACCGTTGGGAAAATTCCATGGTGCAGTCTCCAAGTTGGTTCAAAATGAATACCGAGGGTCATCATATAGTATGCGCATTAATGGTCACGAATCTCTATTTAGTAGAATATAAATATTTGATGGTTGGTGAAGTTCACGAATAAGTTTCATATTAATTCTATATGTAAATGAAATTGATATCTTCTAGTAATCTAGTTCAGGATTACCTAAATGTGTGAAAGCGTGAACTAGGAGAGAAATATCTTTCTCACCTTCTACTTTTATCACATTGACCGTTCCATATGTGAACGACAGAATTTTCAATTTTAATCAGAAATAAAAAAAAACAACGTTTAAAAACCTTTTAAAATATTCTATTGTTCTACATTATCTGGTTTGATCATTGAGAACCTCATTAACAATTATTTATTCAGCTCTTAACATGAAATTTTATAATATATTAATTGTACTTTTGTATAAAATCTGAAAGATTCAAGAAGGTTATTCATTCACTTTTCAATTTGAATTGCATTGAACGAATATATTGCATTATACAGATTATATTCATATATTTAGACATTAATTATCCTCCTGATATATTTAATGTACCTCGATCTACGACATGCAAGAGGATGAAAATATTAGCAGCTCCAATGAATAATTGTATCCTCAGTTTCAGCTCTTCCAAACAGATTATCTCAAGCATTCAGATGAATACTAGTTTGCAATTCAACATATTAAGAGCACATTTTAGAAATCTATAAATTGGTAACCGTTTATTTCAGACAGAAAAGGAAAATTGCAAAATTGCCAGGCACGAAATAAAAGTGGTACACAATATGTGTCACAATTCAGTTACAGTTTTAGAAATCTATGAACAGACGGAACGTCGTGACCATTGGCAATTACTGCTCGCATGTAATAACTAATCTAGCGATCATTTTTATGATTTGTTATTTTCACTTGATACCAATTTTTGGCTCGCTTATTATTATTATTGCTTTATTTCTCAGCCTTACAGCTGAGAAGTGTAACTCGGTTTACAGTATTATAACTTTATATCCAACATATTTATACCTTCTCTCACTTATTCTTACCCTACATGCATCCTTTTCTATTCCCTAACACTTGTGTTTAGTTTGGTAGATTTATAGATTCTTTTCTCTCTTTCTCCTCAACTTCTCGAACCACACTTCGACATTTATATCTTTCCTCCCGCTCTCTACATCAATCTCGATCTTTCGTTGCCACGTGGCCCTTATTAATCAAATGTACAAATTAATTCGTAGTCCGCTTTGTTAGAAAATTAGTCAGCCTGTTCTTGATTGGACAAATTTATTCACTAGTTAACACTAGGTAATTATTCAACATTCAACAGATACAAAAAATCACTGTTGGTGCAGTGTAAACCTAGCATTGAACGCGGTCTGAAATTGGAAATTTCAAAGTGCTGCTTTCGCAGCGGTGAAACGGTTTTTGCTTTGGCAGACGTTTTCGAAAGAGACACGGAATTGTGATGGGGTGGGTCGCGGTCATTCTTTGTTTCCGTAATCACACGTCGGTGAACCTTTCATTAAAGCAATCAGCTGCAACGAAGTAGACTCGTTTGCAGGCGGCACCCGGTGTCGTTCCCCCCTAACAAATTCGGCGTGCACGCAGCATCAAAGTCGCCCGACTTTCGGCCAGGGGCAATTAGAGGCTGCCTCTCCGCGTTGGCTAACCACCGCGCCGCTGAAACCTGGCAATTTTTGGCGTACCGTTCGAAATTAAAGCCGAAAACGACCAGCCGAGAAAACTGTTACGTGTGATTCGCGCCGTCACCCCTTCCCTTCGAAGGAAACTCATTGTGGAAATTTTTAGAACTACAAATGTACCGCGCGTAAAACGCGCGAGCGTCTCTCCTCGGCGCACTATGAGCTAAACCGACGAATTCTGTGTCAAAATCAAACTTGCGATAGAAATGAGATAGAGCGATGAAATTTTTTTTAAATGAAAGATGAAATTTTGCAGAATATGAAATAATTATGGAGATTACAGTACGAACGTTTTCTAACCTTGAAAAAATTCGTTAAACTTGCACAATCTCAACAAAATTGTGGTTATTCCAATACCACGCGCGGAAACACTTTGTTTGGAACATGCTACACATTATTGTTGATTTCAAATCTGGCCTCAAAATTTAAAAAAAATCAAATTATTATTAAACAGTTAAACTTTTATTTTCTCAGTGTTAAAAAACATTCGTACCATAATCTCCCTATATTTCCCAATGTTTCCCAATGTTTCAGCTTTAATTAAAAAAAATTTCATCGCTATATCTCATTTCTGTCGAAAGTTCTTTCATTTTGACACAGAATTCGTTGCTTTAGCCCAAAGTGCGACGAGACAAAACGCGGATAGAATTTTCTTTGTTTAATAAAATCAGTCTTATTTTGCATCAATCACCGAGCGGACGTCTTTTTTATTGATCCCTTACCACATCCCTTTTATCCTCCGTACCCCAATTTTCGGTAACGGAACACTCATTGTGTAACGCTCGGTCAATAAACAGAAATTATTTTCCGGTTACAGCGCGCACGCGGAATTCTCATGGCGGGCTGGTTATTTTATATTCATCGTAGACCGTTCGCAGCCACCGGAGCAATTTCTGCAATATTAACGGCTCGCTGTCCCAGGCCGAATATAACATCTTTATTTGCAGGCCATCTCCGCGGAAACGAAACAGCGAATTATTTAAGCGCCGGCTATTAACGCGATTAGGAAAGGAAGCTTCCTCTCTGCTTGAAGTAAAGCCAACTATTTCTTTCGAAAGTGTTTGCGCACTCGTAGCCAACCTCGATTTAAGTGTTCTCAAATATCGCACATAAAAAAATATAAAATGACGTTGAAATAGTGTATATATCCTTATCTTTAACGAGTAATTTTTTGTTAAATTTATTATTACACTGCGAATTTTATGCATTTACGATAAAAAAGAAAGGAGTACGTACAACTTCAAACAGTGGATTTATTAAAAAGATTTAAGGCCACCAGTGTATTAGTTTCATTTTAATAAGATAATTAAAAAGAAGACAGACATTTTTACTTGTCCCTAGTATATTGCTATCAATACAAACATTTTTTATTTTGCATGAAGATCCGTTGTCTTTTGCTGCAACGATTTATTATATTTTAAAATTCTAATCTTAAATTCGTGAAGTTAATAACATAGATACGATTGAAAACATATATGTACCAGCGTGAAAGAATTTCCTAATTAAAAATCAATATATCCCAAATGAACTGTTTATAATCAAAGAATAAACAGACAATTTAGTCTAACAATTGTACCACTGAAAATAACGTAATGTACGTATAAAACACTACTGTATATTAACATGAACTTAATAAAATTATTAATAAAATTCATTTTTCGCAATAATATTTATGCGAGAATGTGTCGACAAAACTCTCCGTTCTCTTAGAAATTGATTCAACTAGGAATTAAAAAGGGAATTGTAGAATTTGTAGATTCTCATTCGACGAATTTTCTATACAAGGTTTACATAAATTTATTCATGCAACTCCAACGCAATTTCCGAAATAGGAAATCCGACATATACCGAAAATTATTGTGGACTAACATAAACTTAATAAAATTCTTAATAAAATTCATCTTCCTAAATGTTTCTATTTATACGAGAATATGTCGATAAAACTCTCCGTCCACTTTGCAATTGATTTCACCAGAAATTGAATATCACAAAAAACGACCGTTCGCACATTTTTCCTTTTTTTCTAGAACACGTATTGCCGAATATGGACTGAATTTGATCGTGCGACGCGAAAGTCCATCGATCAAAGGTATTGAGTTACAACATTTTAATTTCCGCGGGCCGGCCGCGAGTCGCGTAAAAAGGTTGTTCCAGGAAAATTCGTTGCTGGAGGTAAATGCGGAACAAATTTTTTTTATTAGAGAATTTGATTAGCGGCCGTCGGAATATGACAGTTAAAAGGATTAGCGTTTCGACGTTTTCAGTTACAATTTTTCCGGGGCTATAAAATTGTAAACGAAAGTCTTTGGAAACGCGGTGGCGTGACGTGAATGCAACTCTCGACGGGCAAGCAACGAAGCTCAATAACGGGAAACGATCGATTCGTTAAGACAGAATGATTGCATCAGCGGTTCTTGATGAACCAAGTATTAGCAAAGAATTGAGAAGCCTTGATTGCAATCTTCTACCGGTCGTCTCCGTATTTCCTGTTGAGCGGGTCAGTTTTACAGATTGCTGAGCGCAATGTTTCGGAGTCCTGCGGCTCAATGGGGAGAAATTATTGATAAGAGGAAACAAACGTCAGGAATCAAACTGCTTTCGTGGAACTCTGCTTATTCGGTCTTGTGGCTCCGTTTTCCTTTCGATTACTTGGCAATAGTTTCGTTCCATTCACGATTTACCAAAAGCGTTGCTAGTTCATTCGATGACCCCCTGATGCTTTTGTAATTAATTAAGTGAAATATCCAATTAGATACACGTCTAATCATTAACCCTCTATGGATTACAAATATTTTACATATTTTAACATATATGAAACTACATGAAGACTCTGATGCTTTGGTCATTAATCCAATTAAATTTCAATTAGATACTCTAATCATCAACCCCCTATGAATAAAAACTATTTTAGGTTAAGCTAAAGTCTGAAAATGTGTACGTAGGCTAAGTAGTATTGCTGTTTCATTCGAAGATTCTGATTGCCTGGATTAAAAATATTTTCGATGGAGCTAAACACATGAAAATATGCATGTAGGCGAACATGATAGTGTTGAAGCATTGCTACTTCATTCAAAGATTCTGATACTTCGGTAATTAATCCAGTTAAATACACAAATAGATACACGTCTAATCATTAACCAATTAAAGAATTCTTAATATTTGCCATTTAAATAAAAAGTGCCAATAACTACTGCAGTGTCAGCAATAGTACTTTTTATCCTATAATTCGAATTAATTTAATTAGCCCCAGAGTCTCTTATAGAGAGGCATACAACTACATTCTTTGTTGAACGACAGAATAAAAACACCAGAAATAAGATTTAATTGTGGATATAGGTACTATACAACACACAATAATATATGTATATTAATTTTAATTAATATATATATATTTTATATAAATTAATTAAAATATATAAATATATTTTAATTAATTTTAAAAAAAATTTATTTATTTATAAATAATTACTAAAATATTAAATTTTTAAAAATAATTTTTTTTATTATATTATATTAGATTATATTTATTATATTAGAATTTATGCGTGCTGGA
Organism: Lasioglossum vierecki; assembly: GCA_028455595.1. Lineage (NCBI taxonomy): Eukaryota > Metazoa > Arthropoda > Insecta > Hymenoptera > Halictidae > Lasioglossum > Lasioglossum vierecki. The sequence continues at coordinate 491,835 of CM052337.1, read as the reverse complement.
ATATATGCTTTTAATGCCACAACATTAAAGAAGCAAGTGAAAGTTAACCATTAAAGCCTTAGTGCTACAATTTAAGCAACATAATAATTCCCTAAAACAAACACAAGTTTTGAAAGAATGTTCATAAAAGGCGGTCTACATACGCGCAGGATCCTGTGCGTAATTATACAGGTACATGCGAGAATGAACCCACCGAGGTAAAAAAGTCTCATAATTTACGGATGAACCAACGCGTAATAATTTTAATGCAAATTTCATGCACACGCTATTCTCCGTCAGGTTCATTTCGTATGCAACAATTTAATTCCGAGCAAAGTTTCGCGGAAAAGATTTCGATTGCTTAGTGCCTCGTCAAGAAGAAACCTATTCAAACTGATTTCTCGCTAATATTCCGCTCTGCAAAAGGGACAAACTTCCGGCGACATGCTCCGGCGACGGTTCAATCTCGAATCAGCGAAATGTCACTCGTCGAGTGATCGATATGCGACAGTGAGCAAAACCGTGGCTATATTCGAAGGAAGTAGAACTCAAAGAGACAGTATAGTAAGAGTACGGTCCATTGGAACCCGGTCATCTTTTCATTGCTGTTATACTCTAGATTAGATTCGCAGTTTACGTGAATATTGCTCGATTATCAAATACCGATTGCCTTCGAAATATTTTGCGAAGGAGCTGTCATTCTGACACTGATTAACTTCATCATGTGGCAGGGAGTCGTCAAGGTTTGTCAGTTGCCGTATGTCACACGTTTCATTTTTAACCTTCGCAAGGTGATGTGATGATTAGATTTTTGGAAAAAATTTTTATACGAATGAAAATTAAATCTGTTCACCGGCTCGATCAATTTAATTGAAAGCAATTTTGCAATATATTAATTTCGACGTTTCGGTCTTTGTGTAACCCCTTTTCGAGAAACTAATGATTTCGTCTGTGAATTATTAAAACAATATAAAAGTAATATTTTCTTGATGAGAACATGTTAAATACACTTTTTGAAATGTCTCAACTTACTTGCTTATTGAATTAACTTTAAGAATTATAGAAGAACAATGCCACGTGCTGTGTTGATCGAACCGGTGCGCCGAAAACATCAACTTTATTTAAACATACAATCGACATATAAAAAGAAAAGGTGTTATTCTTTATCCCAAATTTATTAAAGACTAGGCTATTTATTTTAAGGTGAAACAAAACCCAATTTTTCTATTGAAGCAACCAACTTTAATAAGTAAATCATTTTCTAGTTTGTTCGATAATCTTTTGTCATCTTTCTGATAGCTTCGTAATTCCACACTCGTAAAACTTTAAAATTATTGCAAAATTGGGGGTTTCACATTAAAATACCAAAACTACTTTCTTGCCAATCCAATATTTATGTGTTATTATTCGAGGGTTCAAAAGTCTTGTACATACAGCGTGTCTCGACAATATTGTATTTCCTTGATAGGAGTGATTCCTGAATTCGTCTCAAGTAATTTTTTCCTTTGTGAAAATGTTTTCTGTAGCTGTATTAAGGAGTTATTAACGAAAAACACGGACCAATCAGCGCACTTTTATGGTGAAAGGATTCCAGATTGGCGATATCCCCCTGAGCGTGGCGTTACCATTGGTCGAACCAGAATCCGTCTGCTGTGGGGACGCGCTCCGATTGGTTCGTGTGTTTATTCCTTAATAACTCTTCAATATAAAACCAAGAAGAACATTTTCGTAAACGAAAAATTTACTTCAAATGATCGTGTGAATCATCCCTTTCAAGGAAGTATAAAATTTTTGGAACATCCTCTATAAGAAACCTGTAGATTATAAATAATATAGTATTTCTTGATTACCACACTTCGTAACATGCATTCTCAAGAAGCAAAATACTTTCTCGGATATATTTTCTCGTTTCGAATGATTTTGTTTATGACAATTTTTACCAATATTTATCGCACTTTTCTGATTAAAAGCAGACCAAACATGGTACAATTTGTAGCACATTTGTAGTACATATTTTAAATGGAAACAGTTCGACCTAAAGTGATCCATATACTATACAACACAGTTCATTGTGCAAATCAGTAATGATTTAATAGCAATGCAACTAGGTAGGTGTTCTATTATTCGAACATAATCGAGGTTACACATATTGTGTCGTGAGTTAAACAGACAGACTTGATACGATTTATGCCGTGTTTGGTGTTGTTTAAATCAGAAAAATGTCTGAAATTTGTTGGTAAACGTTTCATTAAAAATTATTTACAAAAGATGATTCCCTTATTATCTTTTTCCGCTAATCTTTCTTTAGCTATTTTGTTAGATGAAATAAAGCTTGATTCGTTTGTAATCAATATTTAAGGTTCAAATGAACGTAGCCATACAAAAAATAAAAATTTTCTTTCGTCTTCTGCGACATTTTTCGGGATAAAGACGTTCTAATCACTCTAACTGTTAAAAAAATGGTACAGCAGGGGGTGTAAGTAGTTTACAATTTTTTTTAACCATCAAAGACTGTCTTTTCACTGGTTCGAATAATCAAGATTCTACTGTATCAAAGTACAAGGTTTCGTTCGAATTAAGTCTGATCTTTTGCAATGCCAGTTCTATAAAAATTGTTTTCCGTTCAAAATCGACAAGAAATCATAGAAAATTTCGATTGCCAGCGATCATTCAGACAATCATCGGACATTCCGCCGAATTTGCGACCGAATCGTGCGTAAAGAGAGGATCCCCGTAAGAAAGGGCGAACGTCAAAGCGAGTCTGCTGTGAATCTTTAACAGAGTTCCCGGGTGTTTGCTAGAACAAGGTAAATATCGTACCGATTGTAACTTTATTCGTTCCTCGGTGAATTTCATGAATGTTCCAGCGTTCACTTCCTCCCCTTTTGCGCGCCGTAAATCGGCGCGAACCTCGTAAACACGTAGATTATCAATCTTTGATAAAGGGAGAAAAGGATCACGAAAATTTCTTAATTCCGCGACTACTGAATGAAAGGAATTTCCCGTTGGCCTTCCAGCGTTCCGACTCTCTCGTTAAATTATGCGACGGCAGATTAAAACGGACGTGTTCCCTAATGAAATTTTGTTACAAAAAAAAAGACAGTTGCGAAATTCAGGATATAAACATGGAAATTTGATGAGATCCACGTTGCTCGGGAAAGTCGTTCCTTTAAATAAAAGTCCCTCCTGAAGGTTGAATAAAATTTTCCAGAAAATATTCAGAAAATCTAATATTCTAAGTTTATCTCCTCATATTAAACTGATGCAGTATAATTCTCACAAACTTGGGACAAATGTATGCTGAGAGCAAGTTGAAAAATAATACAAAAATTAGTGCACGTCGACCAACGAACTGAATGTACTAAACCCAGTGTCGTTTAATAACAAGTCAGACTCGTAACGAATATTTCAAAGAAAATTTACTAATTTACACCATCATAAAGCTAACGAGTAGTTTTCTGAATAACATAAATTACAAATAATTTTTTATTATGTATTCTTAAATTTCAACATTTTCACAGACGTAATTCTATTAACCCCTGAAGATGATTTTACATAAAGATCAAAACGTCGGAATTACTTTAGTAGTTGCTTCGTGCATCAACAATAAAATTGCTTTGTGACAAATGATCGAACGAGTGCTGAGAGCATTAGTAATTTAATATTAGAATTTACTAAATATGAACATTACGATTTTCTTTTAGGCTATGACATACAATATATTACTTATTAATTTACAATTTATTATTTATTACTTGTACAAAACCGCTGCTACGCCGACCATTTTGTAAAAATTATAAATTACATTGTATTTCGATTAATCATTCGAAATTCAATCATTCGTAATTCAATTACAATTATATAGTAATTCATTTACGATGTAATTCAATTGCTAAGTATTTTAATCAGATGTTTAATTGAAATACAATATACAATGTATAAGAATTGTTATGAATGTCTAGATATATCCATAGCTTATTTCGGTGAAAAGTAGTGCTGAAGTTTCATTCCATTAATAATGGCAGAAATATTTATTTCATGTAACTATTTCAAGTTCGTGTTAAGAAACACATAATTGAAATACATATTTCACATACTTGAGAGATTAAATAAATATTTCAAATAGTGTATTTCCACTAATTCAAAAACAAATAAATATTTCAAATTATTCAAAATAACGTAGTTTTCGAAATAATCTCTGCAAATATTTTTATTTTCTATTTCAAATACTATTTTACCCAGCCCTGATAGGACACATTTCAGCTATAGTGGACACAACTTGTTGCTTCTAATGCTCATGAAAAGTTTGTTTCTACACAGAAATATAGTTAACAACCATGGCATCGGTGTATTCAGTGTGTCAATGTGAAAAAGGTACACTGCCTCACACGGTGTCTCAATCTTAACGACAGTGTCTTGCCTACCACTGGCCAAAGATGTGATCTAGTAAGAGTTTTTTCGGATCAGTTGCAGGAAGAAGATTAGAATGGAGATCCAGAGGGTGTACGTGAAAAAACGATTGGAATTCGGTAAACAGTGCACTTGGTCTGTGACAGAGCCGACACTGGACGTGGATATACCGCCGAATCCGTCTGAAATGCGGCAATACATCATGAGAACTGAGCGTCACGTTGGTCCGCAGAAGTCGACGCAATTGGCTGCGCACGAGGTTAGCCTGATCGTGATTTAAGGAGATTAAAGGGGGAGCACCGGGTTTGCCTGGTTCATTCAGTGCATCAGCGTTGATCCGAATCAACCCGGCATGGAAAATACGCCATTGTTCCTGATCTCGATAGGAGAATTCTTTTCTCTGTCAAGCCGGAACACAATAGACGAGCCATCCTGTAGACTTCGCTTAAGCTGTACACGGCTCCCACCCGTTAACGATGTGTCCCTGAATGGGTTTAATTAACCCCTTCGAGTGGAAACTTTTCTTTAGACTGCTCTCGGCCCACCTCGTGAACAACCGAATCACATCGGTACGAAGTGGTTATGGTGGAATTCACTTATGATGCCAGTCATTGCGACGCAATTGAGGCCTTTGTGTCAAAAATTTTGCTGATGAAAAAACAGCGTTTGCGGCAAACAGTTGTTTGACCTTATACGAATATAACAGGAGCTGTGTGAGGGCTCATTATAAAGAGGAGGGTTGATTGTTCTAAGGTGCACTCATGATTTCAGTAAAAAAAATAGTTTTGTATTAGAAAAATATATGGGAACCTGATGGTGGTTGTCGCGATTTTTCCCTCTATTTTAGACGCTCATATTATTAATTATAAAGATAATCGCGTTAAATCATGATGGAAACAAGCTACAATCAACCTTCCTCTTTACAATGAGCCTTCACACAGCTCCTATTATGCTCGTATAATGACAAACAACTCGATCTCGCTAACATGTTTCACTTGTTTTCCTAGTAATATTCTGCCTATCTCTTACCCCCTTAAACAGGATCGAAATCTCGATATGCCGAAAATTCGAGGAGTGACTCGTTACGCCGAAGGCTGGGAAGTTTATTTATTCCATCGACTTGGTTGGCCAACGTTACAATAACACGAGCAGTCTCAACTTGTTGAAAGCTTTCGGTTAGACGGGTACGAACGAAAGCACAACAGGCTTGCCGAAAACTTTCTTACTTGACGCATCGAGCATGCAACTTTCCGCGCGGCTACAGAGATTCCCTGATATTTTGTACAGATTTTCAGAACATCCACGGTTACCAGCAACGTCTCTCGGCCGTGAGAAGCACGCGTTGCTTCGCCTGTCGCGTTAACAAGTAACAAATCTCTGGGAAATATGTATCTTCATCTATGCTATCGGCTTCGCTTCGTACTTGTCACATTTTATATTATAAATGTGCACTCCAACAAGAATACACAAGAAACTGTTATTATATACTGAATATTCATAGCAAACAGCAATCTCTCAAACTTCAAACAGAAAATCCTAAAATAATCTTGTTTCAAATATTTATAGGTATAGTTTTCCTTATTTATTCAAAATGTATCTTCATCTATGCTATCGAATTCTCTTCGCACTTGTCACATTCCAGTTTAAGAATGTATACTCCAACAGGAATATACAAGAAACTGTTAGGACTTGACAAAGGATTTTATGCATTCATGGTAATAATCAGTAGGCGTAATTTAAAGCACTGAAAACATTAAAAGAATTTTAAACTACTGTTATATTGTTCTCAACCTATTAAATATATTTTAAAAGAAAATAACTTTCTATTTCACTCTACTTTATTACAGTGCAGGCAGAACATTTTTATTTTGCATAAAAATCCGCAGTCTATTTATGACACAATGAATATTTATAACAAACGGCAGTCTTCCAAACTTCAAACAGAAAATCCTAAAATTATCGTGTTTCAAATATATAGTTCCTCTTATTTATTTCAAATATGTAATTTATATCTTCAATAGGCAGAATTCATGAGGCTTTGTTTCTATTGAACACTGTTGGTTAGGGATTAAGAAATGTAGTTACTCGGGTTCTATATATAGGGTGATTCATCTAACGTTTGTACCTCAAATATCTTTAATGTTTTTGAAGATACGTCAAATGTCCTAAGGACAATTCTTCATTCTTTTAAACAGGACCACCCCTTTTTAAATTCCTACGATGATAGTCCTTTTCACTAGGAATTCAGACTGTAATTACTCAGGATCGTTCAAGGTCACAGACAGAGGAAACAAATAATAATTTAAAAGGATTATTTCAGCTAAAAGATAGCGTATCTTAAAAAAATAGATATTTGAAGTGTAAACATTTGCTGACTTACTCTATATTTAAGAGATTACTTGAAATTATGTGTGCCAACGAACAATAAGAGGTTAAAGCTATTTAAAATAAGTATTTGTGTTTGTATTTTACACCAGAATTTTTAAAACTATTAGAAGAATAAAACATTTTACTTTCGACCAATTCGAAACTGTGAAATTCGTTTTTTAATTGCCAGAACGGGAGATTTGTTGGAAGCGAAGATAAGTGTTTGCTTGTGAACCACGTAGGCATTCAGCTATTTATGAGTGATAAATTCACTATGAACATAGTTGGTTTATTTGAATTTTCCTTCCAAACGAGTACATACATATAGTATAGTTTTTATGCATTTATGATAAAAATGAGTAGCTATAATTTCAATAGTGAAAACATTAGAAATCTTTTAAAATACTATTATGTTCTCCTCAACCAATATTAACACTAACCCTACCATCACCGATCAAAATTTACCGGTTCCAGACTTTTCATTTTACGATTATTAATATAATGAAAATAATTTCATAAGAAATTAATATATAGATATCTTTAGTGGAGCACATATTACAATAGGAGCTGCACAAAATTCTAAATAAAATTAATCTTGGCATTTTTATAAGGGGTCATGCATCCACGTAGTTTTAGCGTTAAAATAAAACCAAATGTACTACTGTAATATTTTTATATGTACCCGGTTACTTTTAAGGCTTGGTAGGTTTAGTATAAAACATATTTAGAATGAAAATAAACTCCTGTTTCCCTCCAGTTTGTTGCAGTTTGGGTGTACAAAATTTCTGTTTTGTATAAAGGTCCGCTGTCTTTTAATAAATTTTCAGTGATGATGCTCAGACTCTATTCGACTTACGCGGAAGGGGCTGTATTTAAATGATTAACACACTATGACGAATAAGTGAATGTTATATCGTCTTAAATGCCATTGATCAAATTAGCGAGTATGTGTATAGTCCAACGTACGTGCTAATCGTTTGCTGTGTCGAAAATCGAATTATGCAAACTGATTAGTCTGCCATGCAAATGCTTGACAAATAATTAACCTAATATCAAGTACACAATCCTCTAACGCGGGTAGAATCCCAATTAGGGTATCAGCGCATGAATATGCGATAGTTAGTCCCGTAATCTAGGCGAAAACATTTTTATCCTGTGGCCAACATGGCCACTAGATTAAAGGCAGCGATCATTACCTGTCACTGTTAATCTTCAATCGAGAGACATTGTGTCTATAATTAACCCAATTTAGCAACAATCATTCGGTTCCACTTTAAAGCGTATATGTACGGTGTAGTTTCGCACTCGAAACTTTCTCAAAACTAGCATTTTACTAAAAATTTCATTCTACCCTCATACATTTTTTATTTATTAATATTTGAAACCCTTCTGGGTTTATTTTGCTTTACATGAATAACATAAGTAAATACAATAATGCGGAATACAAGAATAATACAATAAGAATTCTATAATAATACAAGTGGATATAAAAGCAATAAATAAGCATAAATACGTTTCTCAAATTGCCTTCGAATAACCTGTGTATAAGGCAGGGCCCGCTAGATAGTCTTACTGATAAGTCCTCTAGCAGATCTAGGACGAAACACCTCCTTTCTTTTCCTCGTATTAAAACATTTTAATAGCTAACGTGGTTCTTGAACCAGAAGATTCAAATCCGAATCCAGCGTTTAGTATTCCTACGAAATAGCTATTTGTTGTGTAGAAAAAATGATAGAACCTTTGCGCCGCGAATAAAAATTCATAATATCTGAAAAGATAAATTACGAACGATGATTAATTAATTATATAACAGCAATGAACTGTAACGCTACATATCTAGGTTACAGGTTTGGAAAAAGAAGTGGATGCTAATACAAGCTTTGATATTTGGCTTTGCTATAATTGTGTCAATGATGTATCAATTATTTGTGAGCAATTTGTGAATTGTACAATTCGCATTGCCATATTATGTGATCCAGGGTTGCACAACCCTGATTGCATTTACATTGGTTATCAATGATAATAGCTACCCTCTCTAGTGAAGCAGTTAGATTCTAATCATCAGAACTCATTCGGTTAACTGTGACAACTAAACTTCTCTCGAGTTTTAAATGGACGTACCACGGTACTGAACTTTCATCAAAGAAGTTTTGAAAGTATTTTTCCCCTTAAAGAGACCTTGATTGTTTTGACTCCAAAAATACAATCTTTAGCTTGTTTTTTAAAACTCTCGAACAAATCAATGTACGGGATGGCAGAAATATTTACAGTATTCAATGACTGCCCTGTCCGCATTTTCATTGCCTTGGATTCCAAGATGTGATGGAATCCAAAACAGTTTAATGAAGCTATTATTTGATCATTATTGATCAACTATCTAACGCTGACAAGAAGAAGCTTTTTAACTCGAGTTTCTACATAATTCATGTATCGTGTAATACACTTATAAATAAATGTACTTATATGTACAGAGTATTAAAATCCAAACAAAATTTGTTTTCAATTTCTTTTTCGTAATTACAGTCTCTGAAGATTATTTAAAATACATCGTTGCGGAACATCAAGTTTCGTATTTAAATGAATCTTCAATGTTAATCAATCTGGTATGAGCAAATTTTGTTAGACATTTTTTGGATTAATTTTGTTAGGTATTTCTTTTAAATTAATCATTAGATTGCGGATCTATATGCAAAATAAATATGTTCTGCATCAGTTGTGGGAAGCATGAGTTAAATAAAAATTCATTTCATTCCTTAATGGCGTCTTTACATTGAAAACAATGTAACACCATTGTCAGATTTTTCTAATATTTTATTGTTTTATATTTAACCCAGCTAATTTCTCCATAAATGCATACAAAATCAAAAAAACCAGATTAACAGCTAAAGATTAACTAAATGAAACATCTACTTGAAATTTTCATAGGCAATGTATCTAACTAGCCTACAGCTATCCTACAGTGAATTTACCATAGATTTGAAGATTGAATTTTTATCGTTTTATTGAGCTGCGAACGAAAAGTTGGCACACCATCAATTCTACAATAATATAAGCAACACAATGAAGTCTCTACAAATTTATTCGGCGTTTCTGTTCCATGAAAGGATTTGAAAGGGTCATACGTCAAATTTTAAAAGGCCTTCGTGCAGGGGAACCTTCAATCTTCAAATCTATGGTAGATTTACAATAGAGCCAAAAAGCATTTTCACACTAAATTTCCGATTCTCAAACCATTCTAAATATTTTCATTACGATAACTTCGATGAAAAAAATATTACAATAATAAAATTTGGACTTATTTTAACAGTAAACCTACGTGGGGGCATCCTTGGGATGATCCCTTCCTTAAAAATGACAAGATTGATTTTATTTGTACTCTGCGTGGTTCCTATTATAATATAAAAGATGAATAAAAGACATTTTTACAATAAATTCTTATAAAGGTTCGATCATTTTTGTACACAACAAACAGCTATTTTGTAGGAATACTAAACGCTGAATTCGGATATGAATCTTCTGGTTCAAGAACCATGTAAGCTATTAAAAAGGTTTAAAAGTCCTCTAGCGGGTCTAGGACGAAACACCTCCTTTCTTTTCCTCCTATTAAACATTTTTATTAGCTAACATGGTTCTTGAACCAGAAGATTCATATCCGAATCCAGCGTTTAGTATTCCTACAAAATAGCTATTTGTTGTGTAGAAAAATGATCGAACCTTGCACCGAGAATAAAATTCATAATATCTGAAAAGATAAATTACGATCGATAACTAATTAATTATTAAATTCTTATAAAATGATTTGTATTATTTTAATAATCGTAAAATAATAAATCTGGAACCGGTCATTTTGACCGGTGGTGGTAGGTTTAGTGTTAAAACTCGAAGCCTCTAGTATTCGATACCCTCTGTATTATGCACGAACATCTCAGGAAGAACTTCAGTTTTGTCAGTGCGCGATTCTTCTAAGAAAACCATGACAGTGTCAATATTGAGAATTTTTCTCAAATTGGGAATTTAGTGTTGCCGTACTTTTTGATGTTGTTGTATGCAGAGGTACCAGCAAAGATCTCGCGAGACAGCGAGAAAGCTAAGAAAATAGTAGAATCGTTTGGGAAAGAGTGGAGAAGTTGCATTGGCACCGGTAGCTGTGCAGTTTGATAGGACCTGTCTCGAGATATAGCAGGTAAATTCGAGTTGTGCAACTGGAGCAACAGTTCCCTTGGAATTTCAGGCGCAGACCACTGCAAGGATCACGAAAAACTCTGGGATGTATCATTTCGAGGGCGGATGGCCGAAGGAGATCAATCCGAGGGATGAAGAGACCACTGCGAGATTTCGCAGGAGGGTGGAGAAAGATGACCACTGGGCACCGAAATTACATTACTTGTTCGAGGTTAGTTCCTGCTTGATCGATCGGACTCGAAGCTTGACGCCTAGGAGGGTAGTTCGTCACTTTCGAACTTTGAAGATGATTCTCCTTGGGCGTTATCGATTCAGATTACTATGCGCCCTCCTTCGCTCAGTGGCTATGACGTTTGTCATTTATCATACGAAATTTGGGACGCTTCTTCATGCTCGGCTCCATAGATCCTGCCCTCTATTTGTTATACTTCACGCGAACATCTTCACGCTTCAACTACGAAAGGCTATTCACCCCTAAGCATACTAATTAAACGAAATTCGATGTGGCCAAAGATATCGTTTATCGTTTGTGTAAACTGAACCGTTTGTATTCTTTCGTTGAGTGTGACTCAACATCACAGAAAGAAAAATGTAGATACAACGGGTTCTTATACAGGGTGGGGCGCCACATTTTGTCATCTAGATTTACGTCATTATTTTTACGTATAACAAACAATGTTTCAGATGAAGTTGAATGATTTTAAGAGGGGCACTTTCTGATGGTACTTTTTTTTGTAGGTGGACGTGCAAAGGACATATGAAGGTCATTAATGTTTTTATAAATTGAATCGTATATTTTTTATTGCATCAGTTGATGCTCCTTCATATTCTTTACAAAAAAGTATTAATCTATTTGTGTAAAAAATCATTAGTTTAGGAGTTATTTTAATTATAATTTGTTAGGAAATATCGACTCTCGATTCAGAAAGTGTTCTGATGCAAATGGTCGCCGCATTGAACCTTTTCTGTAAATAGACATTATAATTAAAATATCTCCTAAACTAACGATTTTTTTACACAAATAGATTAATACTTTTTTTGTAAAGAATATGAAGGAGCATCAGGTGATGCAATGAAAAATATATGATTCCATTTATAAAAATATTAACGGCCTTCATATGTCCTTTACACGTCCACCTACAAAAAAATGTACCATCAGAATGTGTCCCTCTCAAAACCATTCAACTTCATCTGAAATATTGTTTGCTATGCGTAATAATAATGACGTAAATCTAGATGGCAAAATGTGGCGCCCCACCCTGTATGTATTTGGTTCTTCCTTTATTTATTTTTTTAGTTAAAAGCGTATGATATGAGCTTCGCAAATATAAATTACAACAAAGGTTCAGAACTATGTTTAATATGATTAGTAAATAAAATTGTTTAAAATAAGTAGCAGGCAAGGAACTGTCCTTTGAAATAAAATCGTGTCTGTCTGTATGTATGTTTGTGACGGCATCAACTGAGAACGGCTCAACGTAGAAAGCTGGCGTTTGAACCAATTGACGCGGCATGGCGTTTCTTTGGGAAGGTTCTAGAGCAAACCGCATTCGAAGAAGTCCAATCGTTCAAAAGTTGTGACGTCATTAGTGAGCAAAGGCAACTTTTTCATCCTCTTGTATTGCACAGGCGCAGGTAAAAAAAGCGTTGTTTTATGGATACCGTTTTTACCTTACTTATATCCATTTTTATACATAAGAATATTAATTCTGGGTTATAAAATACTAATGTCAAATATAGGTACTTACAATTTTTTTAGAATCGTATGTTCCTCCGTCGGATGAACAGGACACTGTCATTTGCTCGTCTTAATAAGTGTGAAGCACAAAACATATAATCACAAACACATAATCTAAAATCGTGACAACGAACGGGACGAAGTTACTCCGACCACGGTCAAAATAGTACTGCCGTTGTCAGCTCGGTTTTTCGGGAATAATTAAGGGTGGATTTAGGTGGGGAGATGTTGCGTTTGTTGATTGGACATATGAATGATTAGGATATTCTATTACTAATACCTCTGTTACTCTATTACACTAAAATAATTCCTATCTACTTAATTAGCGAGAGAAATGTTTTTTTTAAGATTTGTGAAACTTATTTCTTTTTAATTGTAGAAAGAAGAAGCCTGTTATTTTATTCTTGAGTGATTAAAATTGTTTCGTGTAATTTCTTTAACGAATTTTTATTTTGCATAAAGATCTGCAGTCAATCAATGGCTGTACTGTATCTAAAAGAAGCACAATTAATTTTCTTTTAAGCTAATCACGGAAGAAGTTATTAGATTATATTATTCAAAATAATTTGTTGAACTATTGAGCATTTTATTGAGAAAATCTCTCTTCATTGGTAATTTTTTACGTTCAAAGGGCTATTAGGAAACTGCCGATATTTATATGTATATAGTGCAATACTATATTAATAACTAAACTGCAAAATAAAAGTTTTCCAAGACAATTGTTCAAAACAGAAGGTTGGCGAAAATGTATTTCTTCTTTTAATATCTTTACTATCTCAAGAATTCTGGCAATATTCTTAAATTTTTTAATCCTTTTTAGTTTTACATTTCACGTAATTTTTGTCACAAATACACAAAAACCTGCAGCGTAATCAAAGCCAATTGCATGCAAATATGCAACTTTCTACTTTTGTATACACATTTGAAAAAAGAGGGATTAAGTAGAATCTGAATAAAAGAGTAGCAGAACGTTATATCCGTCTTTCTCTTCTACTCGAGAACGTTCGTCTCATGCAGAAATGAGAACTTCACCTAGTTCCCATTACTATGAAATTTTCATCAACGCTTCAAACGTTTTAAATAAAAAGGCAACAGTTTTGGAATTTTTTCATTCATTATTCGCATGCAATCTACCGTGCAAAGTGGGCCACATCCTTCCAAAGAGCCTTATTGTCTCGAAAAAGGATTTACAAATGAAATAAACCTTTCTGTATACCGAATTTAATTTATGAAGAAGCCGTTCTATAAATTGCATGCATCGTAGGCTCTAATTTTTCTTCGGACTTGTTGCAATAATTTACAATACTCTTCAAACTGTTGAAATCCGGGAATAAATTATTAACCGTTATTAAATTAATAGCAGTTTCAGCTGTTGAACAGAGTAGCTCACGTACAATCGTGTTATCCAAATTAGACACGATTGATGACGTTTTGTTACAGGTAATGGAAGAAGGTATTCTTCAAAATGGCACTATCAACATATACCAGCACTATTTCGACGACATGGTGCCGACAGAGCTGGGGCAACCAATCAGCCTCAGGTGAGCAAGTGCAGTGTTGCAGTTGCATTGAATTTTCTGTCACCCCATTAGTCTCGCGTGTAATTCAAAACGCAGACGTTACAGGATTAAGTTCCTATTCACGAGTTACACCCTATGCATGCTTTTCATTCCGCGAACAATTTCCTGTTACTACACAATGTTCGTCTAACTGACAAAATTTTAAATTATATGCAGATGTTACATATTTAGTAAATGTGACATTTAACAATATGTACATTTCAAATGCATGAAACTTTTGTTTTCTTTACATAAAATATCAAAAATATTACATTCAACAAGTACTCGATTATTAATGGACTATTAAAGTAGAACCTCGATTATCCAAATTAAATATGAAAAATTTGAATATCGGAAGGTTGTATATCGGAACAGTTACTCCGTTAAAGTACTTTATTCAATTTTTGTTAATTTGTACAATTAATGGTGTTGCATATAGATCGCCTTAGACTGAGCTATTTACATCCGAAGCATTATAGGATGCTAAAAACTTGAGACATTGAGGAATCGAATAATCGAAGTGTTAGTGTAACGGGAAAAATGAACATTACCAATCTCTTGTTATGCTCATAATTAAATTATATGTTTGCGACTACAGAAATTAGATTATCAGTTTTAACTTCGTCAATATGCCGACGTTTATTCTCAAATAATTAATTTATGCACTTAACAAAATTTCAACAATCGTAGTATCCATTGTCATATTCTATTTCATTTCTGTACTGAGATTAACTTCCTTTAAATTACATTCAGTACTCAAATTCAGAAATTTTAAATGAAAAAACTTTACTTGTAAATACATGGACAAGGTATGAATAGATTTCCAAACCTAATCCAAATCCAGCTTATGTTATACTGTGCGTACGATGTGTCTGTAAAGTCTTCTGCTAATAACTCGTAAACTAAAGCCGACTGCCAAGAACTTTAGATTGACATTGTTCAAAATAATAACCTCGACAACATATCTGAAGCTCAATGAAATTTTAGGGGAGGCGCCTTTTCTAAAATCTCGCCAATTATGAGATTTTGTGCACTAGTTATAACTACACCGCGAATTTTATGCATTTATGACAAAAATGAATACGTACAATTAAAAAAAAATATTTAGAAAATATTTAACCCTCAAACACTCCTCAGAAATAGTTGCATAAAAGATTCTATGATACCTTCTCCCTCATTTCTGCTTCACACTTTAAACTAATAAACTTTGCTTTATTTATCACGTCACATTTCAGAGAAATACGTCTCGCAACACAGATAAAGAGGGATCAATCAAAAATAGTATATCGGCGAATTTTCATCCAGAGGAACGTATAGGGTTAAGAACTTACATTTATATTCTGAAAATTTATTTGTATTTCTAGTATAAGTTGTTTTGTTAAAATCTTTATTATACATATAGATTTTAAAATTTCTGCTCCGGGAAAACACTTTTTAAAAAAGCTCTTTGAATAACATGTTTGCTTCTGTCGTTACGGGGACACAACTGTTTCAGTGTTTTAAAAAATAAATTTTTATTTTCAACATTCACGTATTATGTTCCAAAATATTCTGAAGGTAGTGTAGCAATTCGTCATGGAAGGTTTTTAATATACTGATTTAAATCCAAGGGAAGTCACCGATTTTCCTTTAACTAAAAGAAGAATATACAATTTTGATTTGACTCCTGTGCCCAGCAATCGATGCAAACATTGTTTATTTTGCGTAAAGATCCGCAGTCTAGTTATAACTAGAGTAACTCTTAGCTCGTTTTAAGTTTGGAGGGATGAGAGAAGGTTTTAATAAAACGGTAACCTATTTTCAGAGCCGTGAAAGTGTACACCGACCCACAGAAGCCGAGGAGACCTGTAACCGATATCTCTGTGTCCCCAGACGATGGCAGAAGAATAGTGGTCTCCTACTGTTTCTTGGACTTCGGTAGGCGAACAGACTACAGTAACACGGTGTATGTCTGGCAGGTCGGTACGTAGAAGAAATAGCTTCCGGTTCTTCTAACCGCAGCCTCGATTTTCACCGCATTACCAAAATCGGCCGGGTATTTGCATCGTTTTGCATCTCTTTGCATATCCTCGGGAAAAGGACGTTCCATTGAAAATCGCCGAGATTGAAACCCCGGGGTTGGCTTCGTGTTTTGCTTTCGGAGAGAAATTGTTCGCTTTTCTATACGGCAGAAAGAGAATCATGTTCCCGGGATACCGCATGATGCTGCGAGGTGAACGATGAAAATTAATTTTCCGAGCAAGAGACTGAATTAATTGTATGCAACATCTTACTCGCCGTGGTCGTGATACTAAACTGTGTACGCGTGCACTGCCGAAGAAAATTTGATATTCGTCTGACAACCTTCATTAACCCCAACACGGAGCGCTAAGTGAAATATTATTTCGCATAGCAGACGATCTATTTCCATTTAAATCGTGAATTAAATATCGCGTTCGCTGCAGAACGTATTTTAAATGTTTCATTCGGATGGTTCAGTAAATGAAGGTACTTTATTTTTCAGAAATAATTTTCAGTGTTTGAAAAAATATAACGATTTATTTAACCTAACTTCATAGTGTTGTAGCTGATGTCACGACGAGTTCAATGATGTGGCACATCATTGCGCTGAGTTATTTCGCATATTATATCGCGTAGCAAACGATCTGTATCAATTTAAATCGTGAATAAAATATCGCGTTCGCTGTGAAATGTATTTTAAATGTTTCATTCGAATGCTTCAGTAAATGAAGGTACTTTGTTTTTAAATAATTAATTTTGAAATAATTCTCAATCTTTGAAAATAAAATTTTATATGAAGATTCCAGAAAATGGCGATACTTGGTTTTGGAATGATCTAGGTACTTTAATTCACTGTTCGTACGTTTATCATTAATTCTATCTTCATCAATTACTTTCATTCGACTAATAGAAAATTTTAATCGTAGGATTCTGTATATAACACATCTTTTTATCGAATAATTTGATTTACTACAATTAATTTTCATCATTTACTTCAAATAAGTAATCTATCTTTTTTGAAATAATTAACTTCATGAACTTTATAAATTACTTTCATTATTGATTAAATCTATAGTACTAATAATGTTTGAAGATTTTTATTTTTATTTGGAGGATTCTCAAAATAGTGAAACTGTGTAAAGATATTGCTCTAACTTATTTTCAATTTATGTGTTATAATTTGTAATCATTATAGACTGCGGATCAAAGTACAACAACTCTACAAAAAAGATATGAAGTATAAAAGTTGTTTTTTAAAACTATTTAATTTTTATTTGGAAGAAACATGACAACATTTTTCAGTAACAAAATTTTCAGAATTTGGTTGAATTTGTTGGACTGTAATTATTTTGGGAATGGATTGTACATACAGATTAGTCTGTTAATCTTGACCTTATTTATTATGTTTTATTATTTTTTAACATTGTAAATAGTGGTTCACACATACTTATATGTGCTACCACTGCTACCGGGCATAACTGAAATACGCTTAATTGCATATAAAATATTGGGAAATCGGTTGACAAATAAATGTAGAAGTAATGAATTAATTAAATTAATAATTGTAGAAGTGTAGAATCCTAACATCGGTATATTTTTGTATTAATATGGAATCACACTGCATTTCGATTAATTCCAGTTGTAAATTGTCTTCAATACTTTCAAGGTTCGATCATTTGTTACTTTTTTTTCAATTTTGCAAATGACCAAGTTAAATACTCGACGTTTCGATTTTCGTTTATATCATTTTCAAGATTAATTGGAATTGCGTCTGTAAAATATTATACAATTTTCAAAACACTTGTTGAAATTAATTATAATATATGTTATTTAGAAATATTACCCACTTGTTTTATGATGAAATTAAATTAATTTATTTAATACTGTGAAGCACATGTTAAACATATGTTGGTTACCAAGTCACTAAGGTGGAACGTAAACATTTGACAAGAACGTATCAGATCATTGCTCTGAGATCAGAGATCGACTTAGACCAATCAATATTTGGCGGTAAATTTGAAACGCTTTAAATCGTAATTACGTCTTTACAACCACTTTTAACTGCCAATATACCGTATTGATATAACTTAATGGTAATTCTTCATTGACATTCAATTATGCTTGAAATTACTACAGACAGTTATAGTTGTATGTATATGAGAACAAAGCTGATTTAATTCCAGTGTTAAAGCAACAAAAAGAAAGTTTTTAATTAGGAGAACTTGTAACAAACGATCGATCCTTGCGCCGAAAACATTAACTATTCTATATTAACAATAAATATGATCGATAGAAGAATATATTTTTCAATTTTTTTGGTCGGGGCGCATGAGGCCCGCGGGTTGCGTGTTTGACATGCCTACTAAAGCAGTAAAAAGAAGAGTCTTCATGCCTGCTAAGGCATTAAAATCCCTCGAAGAACCGTGTGAAGTACAGTAAACCCTAGCAAGTTGTCCCAGGTTGGACGACTTGATTCTTGTCCATGCCTACTCACTCCATTACCCGTCACCGCTGTGCCGCGCCGCAGGGCGGCGGCTATTGTTCTCGGCCCGGGTATCGAAATCGAATGTTCGTTGCAGCAACACTTTTTCAACAACTTTTTATTGTTCCAATATAGGGGGGTCTCTTTTAGTTTTCGAGATATTCGCAAAAAACTATTGCTAACACTGTATAGAATTTTCTGTATTCTAGTACGCTCCGTGGCAACGTAAGGCTGCTCAGACACGGCCTCTGTTTATTTTTTTTTTGTAAACACATTGTGATCGTTTTAATTTCCTATGCGTGGTCGGGTCGACCTAACGACCGGCCCTCTCCACAATCTAACCACAATTCATTCTGATCGCATAAGTTTTGCATTGCAGCTGTCATCCGGAGTAACTAGTAATGGAAAAGTCATCGGAATAGAACGAGTTGTGGTTAGGTCGTGGAGGGTGTACGAAAATCCAGGAGTAGTTCTTAAAAACTTGAAGCTCATCCTATATATATATCATACGATACAGAGTGAGACCCTGTTTTCTGCCTTCCCCACAACGTGTTTACAAAAAAAAAATAAACAGACGCCGCGCTGGAGCAGCCTTACATTGCCACGGAGCGTGCTAGAATACAGAAAATTGAATATAGTATTAGCAATAGTTTTTGCGAATATCTTGAAAACTAAAAGCGACCCCCCCCCCCATATTTAAAAAGGAAAAAGTTGTTTAAAATGTCGAAATCTATAACATATTTAAATTTTATCAAAATCGGAGTATGGCCACCCTTTCGCAATAATTACAGTTCACTTTTTTAATCCGGATTAAGAGGCACCGCCGTTATTTTGCGTCCAGACAATCCCAACGAGCCTTACATGGCGATGGAGCCTTTTTGTCCATGCGTATCATGCGAATATAATCCTCGGGATCCTTCCATCCTCGCCAGCGGTCTTATGACGGGCCAGGTCTGCAGCTGGGATCTAAGAATCAGCGAGAAACCCGTTCAGTACTCTGATCTACTATATAGTCACAGGTGAGCGGTAGAAAGGTGTGTTTGTTGGACTTTTTCTAACGGAACGCGCGCTGACTCACGAGCCCTTAGCTTTGCTATCCTATGCAACAGTTCTGAGCAAGGTTAAGGCTCCTCAAACCGGTGGTCAGATATTGTGCAAGATTTCTCGCGCATGCGCTGCGATTTCAGCTTTAGTAAAATAAAATTCTCGATAAAACAGGATAGCCTGAATGGCCGGTAAAATATCTGCCCTTTCCAAGTAATCAAAAAATCAATCTTTATTACTTTCTTATGGAATATCGAACGTTTGAAGTTAAAAACTGTTCTGTTTTTCATTACTTTGCTTTTTCTGTCGAGATACGAGAATGGCTTCAATTTTTTCAAATAAATTCTGCGTAAAAAGGTATTATTCAAAGTGGGACCTGCAATGAATTATAAACATTTTCTTATACCCGCCCACCCTTAGTGTTAACCCTCGTATTAACCTTCTCTCTATGTACTGCTATTAATGTTAACCCTTTGCACTCGAATGGTGACACTGTCATCGTCGATTAAGCCACTAAATAGAGTGAAAATTATATCACGATTGGTGTCATTTTAATAAAAAAAGGGCAGAGATAAGTTGGTGAAAGTTCTGTAAAAAAATAATGAAAATTAAAGAAGTTTTGTAATTGGATTAGTAATTTACACCGATACGCTCCGGTCGCGCAATCCGTATTTACATGCTGTCCTTTTCTACGTTCGGCTTCGATTGTACTCACGGCGCGGTAGACGCAGTCATACAAAAATAGTGTCCCTATACGATTTTTCTCCCTGCTCCGAACTGGCAATTGGAAAAAATCGCGACTTTACTGTATTATACAATGTCGTCACTGGTTGGCTCTTTTTGGTATACCTATGTTGTAAGATAAGAAGTGAGATTGGAAGAAATAAATAAAAATTTACAATACCCTGTGCGGTGCTAAAAATTTCATTTGAAATTTATCGTCCAAACGAGCAGTATACCAATGTAATAAAAATTAAAATTTTGTATTACTTGAAATAGAACGTGTTTTTTTAGGGTAAATACTTCTAATTTTTATGCTGTTTTGTTTCTTATGTGTTCATTTTTTTAGAGTGGATTTAGAAGCAGAAATGGCAACGCTTTTTGTAACTTTAATTAAAGTTTAAAAAATGCAAAGGATTACAGAACAATTAGTTGCTCCTAGTTTTCCGAAAATTTTGAAACAATTGTGTTCATTTCATTGTTACTTTTATACAAGACAAGAGAATGTAGATTTTGAACAATCGCGTACAAAAGATTACTAAAAATTAAGAGAGAATATTGATAAGGATTAATTGTGATCGAATTGACCATGCTTACAATGCACAGCTGGCCAGAATCGCATAAAGCTGGAGACAATTCACGTTTATTGTATGCAGTATCAGTGTGTCAATTCCGCTCAATGTTTATAAATCAATTTCTTACAAATTAGAAGTGAAAAGGTTAACGAAACAATTTGTCCCGAGGTCTTATGCTAATGCAGTGAAATGGGTGCCAACGAAGACCAACACAGAATTCTTCTCCACTTCGTCGGACGGATGTTCTTTATGGTGGGACACGCGATGGCTTCGGCAGCCAATGGATAAAATGATAATGGATTTGGACAAACCGAACGAGCCTACTTTGGAGAGAGCGGTCGGAATTTCCAGCATAAATTTCGGACCAATGGTAGGGACGAAGTACATGTGCGGCTTGGAGAATGGTACCATTGTTACCGGCTCGCGGAAAGGGAAAACCAATGCTGAAAAAATGGCCGGTAAGTTCGTCGGCCATTTTGGACCGGTGTGGGCTGTTGATCGAAGCGTATTCAACCCGTCGATATTCTTGTCTGTTGGAGACTGGACGGTGAAGGTCTGGTCCGAAGACATCAGGGAAGGGAACTTAGTCTCCACTGTGTACGTTAATTTCCGTAGGTTATCGTTTTATTAAGTCATTCGGAAAGTGATTTCACTTTTCATGCAATTGCTTCCATTTATTATTACTAGACTGCGGATGTTCATGCAATTTTCAATTTTTCTAGACGAGTTTTAAGAAAGTGGAATCGAATACAATCTTATTTCCAGTGGTAGACTTCGCAGATTATGAAAAAATAAAAATTGTACTGAATTTTGTCGAATTCACCCATTTTCGAAAATTTTCAGGGACCATAAGTGCATAAAGATTCGCAATTATTAAGTAACCTTATTTGGAATCACAAAATCGTGGTGTATTTTTCTTAACTTTTTAAACAGTTCTCAATCATTGCTGCAAATACTAAATACCATTCAATGAATAGTATTGCAACAATATTAAATGACTATTACAGTTACATTTATATTCTGAAAAGTTATTTGTATTTCTCGTATAAGTTGTTTTGACAAAATCTTTATTATACATATAGATTTTAAAATATCTGCTCCGTGAAAACACTTTTTTAAAAAGCTTCTCGAGTAACACGTTTGCTTCTGTCGTTAAGGAGACACAACTGTTTCAGTGTTTTAAAAAATCAATTTTTATTTTCAACATTCACGTATTATGTTCCAAAATATTCTGAAGGTAGTGTAGCAATTCGTCATGGAAGGTTTTTAATATACTGATTTAAATCCAAGGGACGTTATTGACTTTCCCTTAGTTCCATTATTAATTACTAAACTGCGGGTCTTTACGCATTTACGTCTTCTGAAAATTTTCAAAAAAGGGTGGAATATAAAATTCGTCAGAATTTAGTACAGTTTTAATTTTGTTGAGATCTACAAGCCTACAACCGCTAAGAATAAAATTGTATTTTATTCCATTTTCTTAAATTCGTCTAGAAAAATTGAGAATTGCATAAACATCCGCAGTCTATTGATTACTCAAATGAAAAGATGGCTTCGAAAGCGACGATATAACTGTTTGGCGTTATAGCAAAATTAGTTGTGGAATGGACCGTTGTGTCAGTTTCGGTTCAAACGAAAATGATGCACACATGCAATTTTGTGCGACTATCCGCTGATAGGGTGGCTCCAGTGACCTATATTCTTTCAAAGTGTCATATTGGTTATCAGCGGTTGTCTAGTAGAGCTAAATATTTAGAGGAAATCTGGTTGGCCTCTGGCCGACACGGTGGGATGGGCAAAACTGACCCACATTGTTCTTTCGAATCACATTATTGGTTATTAGCAATTGAGAGTCTGATGCAAATATTTAGAGATAGTCTGGCGCATCATCGACTGGAGTGATAGGCTGCGATCAAACCATATACTGTTGTTTGAAAAGGTCATATTTGGTCGGCCTCGTCAATCGGCAATCTAAATCTCTGTGTACTCTACCTTTTACCTGCTATTGAACTTCCGCAAAACGCGCGAACGCAGGATTGGTATCTTCTGAATTAATTTCGGGCTTCCATGTTGGAGACTCTAACACTGATTCATTTTGGCATGGTCGTGCAGGGTGATCCACGAAAAACAGAATACCTAAATTTCTCTGTTGGTATGAAGGGTAAACGCAATATAAAGATCTGCGCAAAGTTAGGGATTCATTTTGGCATGCTCGTGCAGGGTGATTCACGAAAAACAGAACACCTTTTCTCTGTTGGTATGAAGGATAAACGCAATATAAAGATCTGCGAAAAGTTAGCGATGCATTTGAAACACATGCAATGATAAGAGTACGAATTAATGATCACTAGACTAAGGATGTTTATGTATTATACATATTTCGATATGCAACTATTATTTTGCATGTTGCATATGTTTTCTATCATGTACATATTACATTCTGTTTCTAAATTGTTATAGTGTCCATATGCTGCAGTGGAGAAAACCGAGTTACAAAATTAAAAAATTTTCAAAATCGACTTGGCACCATTTTCCGTTATTCGATCAATTTCAAATTTTGCACAGATTAGTTTTTCGTCCAGCGGCACCATTCTAGGGATTGTCCCACAAAAAATTCGATAGTCGAAAAATAAGGTCCACCCTATAGCACACTCGCTGGCATAACCAGCGAGTATATTTGTAAAATTAGTTGTTACATGTTGTTAACGCCATATTTCACGAAAAATCTTACCATCGTCAGATACATGCAAGATAATCCAACATCTGGATGCTGGGACAAGATAAGAAACTCAGTTTTTTACGTAACGACGGACGCCGGAACTCTAGTCGCCTGGGACATTCTTCAGAAACTGCGAAAGCCAATTTTCAAGTTGCAATTGTGCAATGTGAAGATCACGGCGTTAGCGCCCTACGAAGGAGGGACGTTCATGGCCGTCGGCAACTACAACGGAAACTCGTACCTTGTCGAATCAACCGAGTTTCTGCAGCACTTCGACAGGAAGGACCGAGCAGCGTTATCAGAGGTAGATCACCGTAAAATTAACGTCTGTCTTCGTTTTTATCCATACATTTTTATCGGTCCAGTCCACGAGCGGTTTTTCCTGTAGATGTACAAAAAGTTTCTCCACTCTGTAGTTTAGAAAAATAAATAATTCATCCCGTGGTTTAAAATTCGTCAATGATTACCGGGCTGCGAAAGTTTAATCGCTCGCAGCACCGTTTAACCGAAACGGCCACGGTGGATTAATGATTCTAAGTGGAATTTAACAATAAGCATTTATCTGTATTGTCGCGCTATAGAAATTTATAGAATTTTATAGTGAAAGGAATTGGGATTAAATGAAGCTGAAATAAAACGAAAAAAATACACACTGTGAATATTAAAAATTAAGATAGAATTAATTATATTTTTCATTATTATCACATTGTAATAGTTTCATGTTCGTTAGAATATTTTTCGATTTCCTTGATGTAAATTCATCAGCGTAATATGATTTTAGAGTAGTGAAATAATTAACGAAATTGAGAATCAATTGTATCGCTTTGGTCTAGAAACTAAATTGTTCACTAATTATTAGACATCGGATCTTCATGCAAAATGAATATTTTCTACGTAAATTTCGGCAAACTGTATTGAGATTGAAATTTATTTTCTTCATTAACATCTTGAATAAGTTGGAGATAACGTAACAATGTTTTCTAAATGCTTGTAATTGTTTTACTGTTATAAATTGTACTACTTATTCGTGTCATAAATGCATAAAATCTGTTGTCTACTAATTAGGGAGCTACATTTAGTTTGATTTTATAACAATAATAAAGAGAAGCCCACTTTCGTTTACATTTAATGAAGGAACGTAAATCAGACGATGAAAACGCGAATTCTAGTAAATATATGATGGACTGCAGGGTCGAAGTTTTCTAAAAGATATTGTCTTGGTCCTTATCGCAGTATTTTGAAAGATGTTCGAAGTTGACGAGGGCAGTGGACACGCGGCTGAAGGAGATTAAATTAATGCAGAAACTTACGACTGAGTGGGAAGGGGCCGCTGTGCCTGTTGCCAAGGTCAAAGAGAAGAAGAAAACGAAAAAGGCTGAGAAAACCGTAGAAAATGGTAACAACAACGGCAAGAAACACAGCAGAGACTCAAAGAAGAAATTTAAAAACGATTTAATGATGATCCAGCTGATAGAGGCAGAAAATAAGTACTACGAGATTGTGGGACAGGTACCGATACAGTTCAATATTTTATTGCAAGGGAAATTGATAACACTCTACTCCCCCTTCCAGGAGTAGACTCCTTTTTCCAAGATTGCAAGAGTGCGGGATTTGCGTTCTCATTTCTCGATAATACAGATTTGGGATTTTTCAGTAATCAAAAACGCTAGATAAAGTATCGATTTAGAGCGCTATTGCCCTCAAAAGTAATATTTTTTCGATTACGAGGTGTAATTTGCATGATTCGGAAGCGTAATTTCCATTATTCGGAAGCATACAACTGCGCATGTAGCTATTGAGTCGTTCGGAAAGTCATTTCGATTTCTTAAGAGAAAATAAAAGCCAATTTTTTCCATCTAGAATACGTTATTATGACATTTTATTTTATGATATTTTGCGATTTTTCAAGCAACTTAAAAATCGCATGCTCGTAGAATTTCTGATCTGATCTGACTTTTCCACGATTTTGTTTGAAATGAAATTTGCACCCCTTAAAAAATGTTGAAAAAAAGCGAAAAAAATAGTAGTCGATGGTACAGCCCCTCTTTAAACGGCGCGCAACCTTTTCTTTCGTGCACTATATATTTACCTTTGCGGTAATAGAAAAGCAAAAAGTGATGGAAATTCGTACTTTGATTTTGCATATTTCATGTGATGATAAAAACATACTTGAAAGATTAGAAAGCACTACAAGGTAGGAAATTGCCACGATTTTGCGATTTAAAATAAGGTTAACAGTAACAAATGGTAAAACGCGAACGACCCAATATTTTCATAGTTGCCGAATAATGTTTGTCGCGGCCGCTTGTTTCAGTCTGTCTTCCTTTTGAAATCTTTTGACGATCATAATTTTAGAATTCTTTTGTTATCTCTGATTTTCTATTTTTATAAATTTAGCTGTATATAGTTTCTGCACTCCAAACTCACCCTATTGCGAGTCGAATTCAACCTTATGCAAATCAATTTCACCCTAATGTTTCACTGAATATTTAATATTAATTATTTATTTATTATGAATTTATATATTAATTTATTTGTGTCATTACTGCAAGGGAAACTCAATACTCGGTACGCTTCAATAAATACATATATACTTTTATTTGTCAAATTTATCTACACACAGTTTTCATACGTTGCAAGGATAATGAATCGGCAATTATTTTTAAATAAGTATTTGATGTACACCTTTGCAATAAATTGTCAAATATCTTCACAATTAATGTACGCACAATTGATGGTCAAATAAAAATACTTCATTTGGAAAAGGCATAGATTTGTAAAACATTGAAATTGATTTCCAAATTGTTGAAATTGATTTGCTATTAACACCCACACATACATATGTAAACGGTTCGTACTCCAACTCTATATGTAGTTGTTTAACGAAGTGAATTATGATTTCTAAAGGAATTGCTGAAGTACGCGCACACGAGCGAGCCGGAGCTGTGTCCGACAGGTCCAATCATAGCTGGAGGGAAGAGGCAGGATCGGAAGGCGAAGAAGACTGAGGAGAAAAAGAAGCCGGTGAAGGAACCGAAGAAGAAGAAGAGAATTGGGAAAGCTACGGATGGGTCGCCTTTCAGGATGAAATCGCAGTTGCGACGGACTAAATCGGGCCAAAAATCGAGTCAGAGCCGGCTCGGGTTGTCCGACGATCCGGTGTTGACGATAGTGCCTTCGACCTCAATACAGACGCAGCGATTGAAGAAGAAGAAGAAGATGGAGTTCATCAAGTTCCGGTTGCCGGTACCGTGCAAAAAGGAAATTTGCAAACCAAAGGTCTGTTGCTTCAGACGTAAGAGAGAGTCAAGTGGCAAGAAGACGGGGAAGAAGCCAAAGACAACGATCCCAAGCTTGACCTCGCCGATGTTGACGGATGGGTCCATGGTAACGGCGTCGATGAAGCAGCCTAGCGGGAAGAAGGATCGTAGTCTGCAAGCGCTTATGCGCTGGAAAATGCTGAACCTTCCCGCGGAGTTTCTGCAGGAAGTCCGGAGGGCCAAGAGAGACGTAAGAGAGTTCGCACTGTCCGGAACAGTCCGAAAAAGACGTACGAGACGTATCAAGACTTTACAAGAGGAAAAGCGGTGAGCATGTGGACAAAGTTCCTTTGATTTGGGTGAACCCGACTAACTAATAAACTGGCCTTGTTCTGGAACGGTTTACGGTCACTAGGAAATTTGTTTTCGAACTTGTTGTTGCGTGCATATATTTCGTTCCATGGTGGGCCGGGGCAGGCTGTGGTCGAAATAATGGCCAGACGGATGGCGTTCGGAAGAGTTTCCGGTTCGGGGAGTAGCCCGTAGAAAGTGATATGATGCTTAAGGTCCTTACCTACATGTCCGGCTCCGGCACACAGTGGGCCGAATCGAAAAATTTAGGGACATTCGACCAAAAAGTCGACTTTTCGAAAATGAAGAAATTAATGAAATTAAATAAATATTTTAGTTACAATGATCATTTAAAGTTGAGCGTTTTGAAAGTAGCATATTTCAACAGGCAGAATTGCTTAAGTTCTTTGCGATGTCCTCATCGTTTCGTCCCATATTTTCTCTCAGTTTTTTTGTATGCTATAAAGCATCTCTTCCCAATAAGAAATCATATATTTTTTTAGTAATAACTAATGATAATATAATTAAAAAATAATGCTGAACGATACATGACAGATTAAAAAAATGTTCTATATTTGTCAAAGGATATCTTTTTTGTCCCAAAACATCCCAGGCTCTAATAAAGAGGAATATTTTCGGTAAAACTTCCTTTAAATAACCGTACAAGAATCATTTCCGACATCGTCCGACTAACAACAATATAGTTGTTTAAAGCGGACAATGTCGCGGCGAGTTCGGTCTCTTGGCGTTGTGAAGCTTCGAAGCAACCTAAGAACTCTTAAGATTGTAAAAAATTGTTTCTTTTCTTAGGGAACGCAACTAATTCAACAACTATACATAAAAATTTATAAAAACAATTAACTAACAAATTAAACAAGCGACTAGGTTGCGGTTATAGTGGAGCGGCGAGCATCGATGATAGCCGCTCAAATCAATGCAATGAAATGCAACTGTACATACAAATGAACGGTTCATTACATTGGTTTTTGTTTCGCCGTGTTGCTCACCGTGCCGCTATCATCGATGCTCGCCGCTCCACTATAACCACGCAGTTAGAAAGCAATTTTAACTCTTTGGTGTTCTTGGAACTGGTCTTGATACAATCATAATTTTATTTATCCATTGTGCTCAGGGATATTAACATATATATTTGTAGCAGAAAGTTTGATAGTCGTGTGCATGGACATTACTTCTTTTCAATTTACTGTTATTCTCGTTGACTTTTTGTTTGGTTTCATTCGTATTTGCTTGAAGTGTATAAAGTGTATAATATTTATTATTTCTATAAAAAATTTTATGAAAATAATTGAGGATGGAGGATGGTCTATCAGATTCTGACCTAAAATTAAATTAAATTATTTATCTCTGGGATATCTATGTTTATTATAATATTATTTAATATGTTTAATAGGTATATGTTTAATATATCATAATGAAAGCAATTTCAAGAACACACTACTGAAATTAAATCATTGAATTAGCCCTGAGATTAGCTGCTACCCCATAAAGCTGAAAGTATACAACGTTATGCGAAAGAGCCATAAAAGCAGGAGAAAGCAACGCGAAACAATAAAAAATTACATTTATAATTACATTTCCGTCCAACAGAAAAGCTTTTGCCTTGGACATTTTCTTCCACCTTTCCAACGCAGATAAACATGTACTCTTTTTCTTGCTACTTGCCCCAAACGCGCAGCTTCCAGCCAGATAGTCGGCGGGAAATTCAAACGTAAAGCATTCGTGAAATGCTGGATATAGAAAATAGTTTCGCTGTAACCCACATTGCTCCAATTTTCCATTGAAAACAGGAAAGTCAGCGAGAGCGAACGATCGCGGAAAACGACCAGTGACGCGAACGTTAGAGAAGTTGAGGAGGACACTTTGGTGAGCGAAGAGGACAGCTCGGAGGAAGACTTGCCGGTTAAAGGAAGACGGAAAGTAAGCATTGCTCCGGACCCGTGCAGTCTTCAGAAAAAGAGGAGCATCGCGAAGGATTTCTCGAAGATGATCGGTTTCCCCTTGCTGAAACCGATCGAGGAAGAGGAAGAGGAGCAGGAAGGGAAGGCTTACATAAAGAAGATACTAGCTATGCAAGCTAGAGTTTATCCACGAATTTCAGAGTTTCACACGATCGAGTGACGCTAGAACGTCGCTGTTCGACGGAGTTGCTACCGCGTTGCATCCGATCGAAATCGAACAACCGGTCGACGGATCGCAGACATTTTCTACGGTGCCGTGATTTCGGTAATGAGTGCAATCCCGGGGGACCGAGTTTCCCGAGACGCGCATTGGCGAATAATATGATAAGGTACCTTGAAATTGTCGGAATAAAAACTAAAGTGGTTAGACACGTTTTCAAGATTGTAAAGGTGCGGGATGCACCTTCTCATTTCTCGATAATGCAAAGGATGAGGTTTTTCAGTCTTGATAAGCGTTAGATAAAAGATCAACTTAGGCCGCGATCGCCCTCAAAAGTCCTATTTTTTTTTGTTTACTAGGCGTAATTTCCATTATTCGAAAACATACAGCTGCGCATGTAGCTATTTTTATAAGGCTGCGACAGCTACATGCTGTCGAATAATGCAAATTACGCATCGTAATGATAAAAATAAGACTTTCGACAGAGATCGCGACGATTGTCTATATGATATTGTCTATATAATACGTGATTTATTATCTTGCGATTTTTACTGCTGAAAATTCCCAGCTTTGCATTATCGAGAAATGAGAAGGCGCATCCCGCACCCTCACAATCCCAGAAATATGAGTCTATCCCCTTAATATTGCTTTTATATAGGGCTATTGTCTAACGTCAAAGTCAATATCCAATTTTGTGTACGACCAGTCCTTGAGAACTTTAATGGTTTCCACAGCAAACATTCTTGACATTGATGCAAAAAAACTTGTGATTTGTAAATTTTTCGCCATCCATGATAAAGTAAAATTCTTCTCGGGCGAGAAGAATTTTACTGTATCTATATCCAACATCCTGAAAAAGTAAATGAACAATGATAACACATTTCCAAATTGAAAGAAATAATACAGTTCCTCTTGGAACTAATTAAAGACATTGTTGCTTTTATATAGGGTTATCCAATCTATCTAACATCAATGTCTATATCCAACATCCTGAAAAAGTAAATGAACAATGATAACACATTTCCAAATTTAAAGAAATAATACAGTTCCTCTTGGAACTAATTACAAGAGAAACACTGTTGTTTTTATATAGGATCGTCCAATCTATTTATCATCAAAGTAATCATCCTCAAAGAGTAAATGAACAATGTTAACACATTCCCAAATTGAATAAAAATAATACAATTCCTCTTGGAACTAATTACAAGACACTGTTGCTTTTATATAGGGCTATCCAATCTATCTAACATCAAAGTCTATATCCAACATCCTCAAAAAGTAAATGAACTATGCTAACACATTCCCAAATTGAAAGAAATAATACAATTCCTCTTGGAACTAAATAATGACACTGTTGCTTTTATATAGGGCTATCCAATCTATCTAACATCAATGTCTATACCTTACATCCTCAAAGAGTAAATGAACAATGCTAACACATTCCCAAATTGAAAGAAATAATACAATTCCTCTTGGAACTAAATAAGGACACTGTTGCTTTCATATAGGGCTATCCGATCTATCTAACATCAAAGTCTATATCCTACATGTTCAAAGAGTAAATAAACAATGCTAACACATTCCCAAATTTAAAGAAATAATACAGTTCCTTTTGGAACTAATTACAGGAGAGACACTGTTGTTTTTATATAGGATCGTCCAATCTATTTATCATCAAAGCAATCATCCTGAAAGAGTAAATGAACAATGTTAACACATTCCCAAATTGAATAAAAATAATACAATTCCTCTTGGAACTAATTACAAGACACTGTTGCTGAAAATAATTGCCTGAATGATATATATAATAATTGTAAATAGATTTGTTAAAAAATTTTATAATGGGTTTGTAAGCATCTACAATATCTACAGCACGAAGATTAGAATGAAAATAATTCTGGGTCTGGTAAACATGATACTACTGTTCCAATGATAGCGATTATTTATGCAAAGTAAAAATATTTTGCCTGAGTTGCAATAAACTCGAACGAAATAGAAACACATTTTAATTATTAATATGTTTAATGGGTTGAAAATAATGTATTATTTTAAAATTCTTCTAATGCTTTTACTGTTTTAAAGTACATCTACTCATTTCTGTTATGAATCGTTATGAATCGTTCGTCAATCCTTTGGCTAATTTACCAAACTAGCAAACCCTTGTAATGTAATTGAACAGAATTATTAGTCATGCACTACTCGTAATGTTTACAGTAGCCAAATCTGCTTTAATGTTTACTGCTTTGAACAGTCGATTAATATGCATGCAGAATTATTTCATTAAGCTTATCAATACCAGGATTCCTGATGTTAATGCTTTATAAAATAAATCAATAACCCAACTCAAATCGATAATTGATATATTTTCGATATATTATCAGTTCAAAAATACAATATGGACATCAAATCAGTATTATACACAGTATAGTAACTTCCAGCTATAGGCTATAAGCTAATTCTCTTTTCCCTCGTAAATATAAAATATCTACGACTATTGAATTATATTGCTTATTGAAATTAATTGGAAAATAAATTAAGAATTATGTCATTGAAATAATCTATCCAAGAAGTAGTGAACAATGATTCAAACAACATATAAAAAGTTATACAACATAGGAAAGTTATATTCTTATATAAAGTGGGATTTTGCATGAAATTTCATTGATGCAGATGCACCCTAAAAGGAACATTCGAGCATTTGCGAAGGTTGGAAAATATTTTGCAACTGAAAATATATCGAATTTAGATAGCCCAGCTCGTTTTCAAGAGATAAATAACACAGAAAATGCATGGGATCAATTAACTCAGTAAAGTAATATTGGAAAATAATATTTACATAAAGAAATAATACAAAATTAATTAACGTTGACCTATAACTAATACTATTTTTAACAGTTTTGTTTATTTCCGTCGTGCAGAACACTATTTTCTGAATAGTCTCTCATCATCTCGTTCACGTGAAACTCCATAACTGACCAATTTCTTGATTTGCAGTTATCAAAATTATTACAGAGTGATTAAATAAATTTCGTTATTTAATCATAGGCTACACTGAAAACTCTGCACACTCATTCTTCTTATAAATGCATAGTTTAACATAGGGTTGAAAAAGGGTATATTTATTTAATTTTTAAATAAAAAATTTATAAAGTAATTGGCATATATTATGTTACAATAACATATCGCGCTTAAATTTTAATATAGGTGGATGAACATTTTCGAAATGAATTTTACAAAATTAATGAAAAAGTTGAAACAAAATTTTCTTGTAAACTTTCTTGTTTATTTTCTTGTAGGTTAGGTAAATGTAGCATTAAACTGATCTTGCATGATTCGTTTAATTTATGGCAATGTTGATTAAAAGTATACTGCGGATCTTCATGCATTTACGTTTGTTTTGGATCTACAAAAGCTGTTCTCATTAAAAATAGATTTGATGTCATTCCGCTTATTTAAAATTTGTCGACGAAAATTGGAATAGCTCTATTTTCTATAGATATAACACGAAGCCTATAACCCGATAATTTTCCGTCCTATCTTATAATTTCGTTTACTAGCGAAGCGTCGAGTCTCGGACTTTCGAGTTAATTCAATTCTCGGTCGTAGTTTTAACAGTGCACAATTTGGTTCAATTGTTGGGCAGTTAGTCCAGTTACATGGACCACGGTTTAGTTAATAAACGATGCAGTTGGGATTACGTTTCTTGAGTCCAGTTTGCGGGACAAGGGTGGAAAGACGCCAAGTTGCGCCGACATTTTCTCGTTAAACTATATACACCGTTGCGTACCGGTTCCCCGAGGATCCAAATTAAATTTTTCCCGTCGCGATTTTCCTCTCTCTTTTGTCTGAAGCTCCGGATCGTAGAAAAGCACGAGAATGCTCTTTCTTGCATTCAACTATCTTGGAATTGTGGTTTTCGGGGATGGCTTTCGGGAGTATTGGGAAGCTTTCCTGGATTAATGCAACGTTTTCGGCTGCTGAAGAATAGGGGATGTTTTGCTCGTACGAATTGTTGCGTTCTCCTGGAAGTTCCATTCAAACCATTGATATACGATGTGGAATATTTATGGCTCCGAAAAGATAGCTACAAACGCAAAGCGCATACCGAGAAAGACATCGTTGAGTCTTGCAAAGATGTCGGGATTCCTTGTAGTACACAAGTTTCATTGCATGAATGACAAGGGTGGCTATTCGAATGGATTAATGATTTATTCAACTTTGTTGAGACCGTTCCTGTTACGATGTTCTATAGTATATTAAGTATCATTTATGTAATATGTAAAATGTAAGGTGTACTTGCACGCAGAGATCACATCTGTGGGCTCGCCAATTAAAATTCCATTAAAATGGAACTTTCTGTGATGATTCTGAGAGACAAAATAAGCGGACACCTGTCCGAGAGTTTTTTGCCAATACTCACTTTTTCGGAACAAATTAAACATGTAATTTTTCGATTTATCTGTGTCTTTCAAGGTTCTGGGGTTCAAATCCCACACGAGATAATATTTTCTTCATTTATTTTCTTAGTTTCATGTATTTATTTCCAAATCTATTGAATTATTAGATCCTGTTTTATGTAAGACGTATAAGTGAATAATAACTAAAAATAAAATAATAAATGGTAAAATAAAATGAAAAGAGTAGAAACGATTTAGAGTTGCATTATTAATTGAAAAACCTCCTCAAATTTATTCAACGAATATTTTTACAATATATGGAATTGCAGATAGTAAATTAGTAATTACTGTAGCTCCTAAAAATGATATTTGTCCTCAAGGTAAAACATATCCTAAAAAAGCTGTAGCTATGAATAAAATAAAAATAATAACTCCAATTGAATTAATAATAACTCCAATATGAATAAATTTTATAATAAAAAAAGAATGATGCTCCATTTATATGAATTAGTCGGATTCATCATCCTAATTTTACATTTTTTATAATATGAATTGTTCTATGAAATGCATAATTAATATTAAGACAATAATGTATTGATAAAAATAATCTTGAAATAAGTTGAATAAGTAAAAATAAACCTAATACAGTAAATTATTAATTATTAATTATTTTTCTTTATTATTATTTATTTACTTATTATACATGGCGTGGCCAGGCAGAACCAGAGAGGGGATGATTCTACATGTGAAAATAAGTTTGAAAAAAGAAATAACATTTTTTCGTTCGCCGCCACGTTTTAAAGAAAATCGACTATAAAGATTCGTCTGGCTCGAGTGCTTCAGTTAATGTACGCAACAAGTAGAATAGATTCGCCATGGTCAGACGCGTCAGACGATTCCTTTTAATGGAGCGTATATTTGCTGCATTTTCACAATCTATTTTCTCGGAAGCGAGGCATCAAACGAAGAAATGTTATTGTTTTTCGTTGACTTATTGTCACATGTAGAATCATCCCCTAACCGATTGTACCCACCCGTTCGGCCACACCCTATATACAGAGAAATCCAAACATTATATGTTAAATATTTTTGTAAAAAATTAGCATTGGCATAAAAGCTCGAACACGAGTCTGCTTTCTTGTCTCTACAAACACCGCAAAAGTTTTCTTAAAATTGGCGATCACAAAATTAATATTCTATAAGTTTTATATTGACTATTATTATAATGTTTTCGTAAGACTCTTCCTTCTATGCGTGAGAATAATATTGTATATCTTTAAACGATTTCATTGAATTTATATTATCCAGATAGAACACAAATGTTCGAAGTATGTGCACTATCGTAATGTGAATTTTAAATGTTCGTGTACGAAACACAATAAAATAAGAGTTTTTCATTCAATTTTCGTTCGTGCCGTCATTAGACTACTATACAAGAAATATTTCAATTCAGGGTCGGAAAAATTATAGAAAATATACAGCATTGTATTTGAAAAAAAATCTAGAAGAATTTTCATTTATCTTTCGTTTGTGACGTCATCAGACTACGATATAAGAAATATTGCAATTCAGGATCGGCAAAATTATAGAAAATGTACAATTTTTTAAAAAAAGAATCTAGAAACAGAAGCTCACGCTGACTGTTATTTAACTGACCAGTCAAATAGTAATGTACATTAATAACGTGAAATTAAGGTTAATACTTATTTTACGGGGGAATTGTTAAGTTGCAGAAACTATGATAAAGCTACAGCACGTTTCCAGAACCACAATATGATAAATCAGAGTAGGAAGGACTGACAATCAGGGGCTGGTTCCGGGCAGCGGTGCAAGAAGGCATTTCCTAAAGTCGTTTGCCGACAATGTCCAGACTAACTTCCGGAAGTCTAAGCTAACATTCAACCAGAGAGACGAGATATTCGCGCGGCAATAGGATTTTGTCTGTAAAAATAGTTCATTTCATAAAACGAAAGTGGAACTAAAAATCTAATTTTATTTAAATCTTTGTTTTACGAAAATAAAAGTGTTTAAAAATAAATAAAAATCTTTGTTTCACGAAGTAAAAACAAGTAGAAGTAAAATACGAAAGTTATTGCCCTCTGTAATAGATTTAATAGATCGAGAATTATTAAACAACATTTTTAAATTCTTCTAATGTTTATAGTGTCATAAATGCGCATAACTCGCAATATATATACTCAGGTATTATATTTATTGTAATAAAATAGGTAATAATTTATTGTAATAAGCTTTCAAAAAGCTTATGTACATTGTCATGACCAAAATTTCCTGTTACATGGAAGATTTTTGATTATAATACGTTGAAGACAAATATGTGCATCTAACAAACTGAAGTTTCATAATGTATGAGGCTTCCTGGCGAGACTTCAGTAAACGCAAAATGCTAATGCAATATATATTGGTTGTGATCGAGTTAATCAATCGATCTACGCGGGCGGGGATCAGTGAAGGAATCAACTCTTATAAATACAATATTTAATAAGAAAATCAAAAAGGTGGAACAAAAATCTGGTACTACTGTACAAGGCGACGACCGGTGGGAGACTCTGGAGATCGTTTCTTCCTCGCCTTTTCTCTCAACGGTCTTCGCCTGTCGTTTGTCTCGACGTTATTCGTCTGTTTCTCGTGGGACCCGCGTTTCGCCTGCTTTGTTGGGAATTTATACCTCCCACACATATATTTGATTGCAACACTTAATGAATCTTATTAATTCTTTTCTTTTCCATTAATTTGAACAAGTAGATATGAAAAATTATTTCCATAATACCTTGTTAACTATTACATTTATGATACATTAAGGTCACTCCTTTTTTACGCAGAATTTTATGCTTCATCCGAGTTCGAACAAAAATATTGGGCGTTCTATTTAAAAGGCTAGACGCGCGTTGGCAAAGTAAATCCGGCGTGCTAACTGCCAATTGGCCGACTGTGCCAACGCGCGCCTAGATCGCAATCTGATTGGTCAGTGTTTATCGTTAATAACTCCTAAATAAAGGCTTTTTTGCAAAGGAAAATGTCGTATTAAATGACCTGAGGAACCTCTCATTTCCGGGAAGCGAAGGAATTTTGAGACACTCTGTATAAAGTGCTTTCTGATGACACCTTAATGATTCCAGGATCGTATTTAATTCTCACGTTCCGCCTGCTCGAGAGCGAACTATGGTTTAGCAATAATTCGTCGAGATCAAAGTCGGAGGATTGAGGTCCTGCCGAGGTTCTAGAGTTAGCCTCCTTCGAAAGGATTCAAGTCAAACACTGCACGCGAAACAAATATTTTGCGTGGACGTTAGGAGCAGAAAAGGAGGCGGCGCAGCTTCGGAAGAGCACTCGACCCTATACGGGACGACAAATCCACTTTGGTCCACGTTATTCTATCGGAAGAAGGAGCCCGGGATCCGCTAAGCTCATCAGTGGACTGCTCGGAACAAGCTCGGTTTCCCTTCGAGCTTGAACAAACTGTTTTCCTCGGGAAAGCGGTCCTCGAGCTCTTCGAGCGGAGTTTCGTTGCGCGAACTCGTGCGCGATTAAATTCAAAGAGAATTGCCCGGCGAGACAGTTTCACTCGTGCGCTGCTAGAAAGAGGAGGTGCGTCGTCGCACAAGCACGAGGCAAATTTTCGAATTAGGAGCGAGGGAACGCGAACGGAGCTGAGAATTCCGTGAACGGACACGAAAAGAAACGCGAACACGGTAGAAAGTTGAATAAAGAACGCGACTAGCGAGCCGACTGGCGGAAATCCAAATTCAGAGATGGATTCATACCTATTCGACGACGCACAGTGGGTCGGATCGAAAAATTTAGGGACATTCGACCAAAAAGTCGACTTTTCGAAATTGAAAACTAATTAATTTGTATTTTTTGTAAGGATCTATGGACCTCGAAAGTAACATATTTGACCAGGCAGAATTGCTCAAGTTCTTTGCGATGTCCTCATCGTTTCGTTCCATATTTTCTCTCAGTTTTTTTGTATGATATAGAGCATCTCTTCCCAATAAGAAGTCATATATTTTCTTAGTAATAACTAATAGTAATATATTTAAAAAATAATGCTGAACGATACATGACAGATTAAAAAAATGTTCTATATTTGTCAAAGGATATCTTTTTTGTCCCAAAACATCCCAGGCTCTAATAAAGAGGAATATTTTCGGTAAAACTTCCTTTAAATAACCGTTTAAGAATCATTTTCGACATCGTCCGACTAACAATAATATAGTTGTTTAAAGCGGACAATGTCGCGG
Source organism: Lasioglossum vierecki (assembly GCA_028455595.1). Classification (NCBI taxonomy): domain Eukaryota; kingdom Metazoa; phylum Arthropoda; class Insecta; order Hymenoptera; family Halictidae; genus Lasioglossum; species Lasioglossum vierecki. Next base: position 453,650 of record CM052337.1, on the reverse strand, counting down.
CGAGTACGGTCGCCTAAGAACTCTTAAGATTGTAAAAAAATGTTTAATTTCTTAAGGAAAGCAAGTGATTCAACAACTACATAAAAATTTATAAAAATAACTAACTAACAAATTAAACGAAAAATATATTCGAACACGCACTATTCGAAAGAAATGATTTTATAACATTTTTTAGTTCAAACCTCATTTCAATATCTCAAACGGTTCAAAAGTTATGCATCAATGTCCCGAAATTTTTCGATCCGGCCCACTGTGCGACGTGAATTAGCTATTCATTTAGTAAAAAATCAACTTTTCCATAACGACGTCCATCACGTTCGAAAAGGATAAAATTAATGAGATCTGTTGGACGACCAATTGTCAAGGGCTTATCAATAGAGAGAAACGAAGATTTGTATTACTTACGCATGGCCGAGGTGGCAATTAACATGTTCAATAAAAATAATACAATGTTAGTAGCCAAAATATTGATCACCAAGTTTATGAAACAATCTGTTAAATAATCGTTAAAACGTGCCAACGAGACTGGTCACAGTATCAATTGTAATTTCTCCGGAATTTGATGCTTTTTATTTTAAAAACTATCTGCTGTCAATTTCCCGTCGCGATTAACTCCACAGAATTAAAATTGAGAAAAATGTGTAGAGCAGTAAGTACACGTTAATTTTAATAGCTTTCGAAATTTTTGTAATGGTATTAAGACTAATTAAAAACTTTTTCCAAGTTGTATATTGGAATATCTGGTTACAAAAATAAGTTGTGTTGATAAAAATACTGAAAGGCTTCCTCGTTTCTCTGTTTTATCGACCCACAGGTTAGAAACCGATAAAGTGCAGTTTATCACTTCCAAGAAGGTCTGAGTAATCAAACTTTGGGCAGTTCTTTTTTTAGTCTTTCCTCGAACTGTCCGAATAAGGGACATCCAAGATTTATCCCCCATTAAAAGTTGTACTTCGTAATGTAATTTGTAATTTTGTTTTTTAATTTGTAATTTCGTACTAAAATAGAGAAATCGTGTATGGACATCATCGCGTTGTTAAATTATCAATACTCATTTCCATTACTGTATGTCGTTAATAAACGAAATTCGTGTAATTATATCAAATGTGAAATGATTCGACAGTAAAAAATCTGAAAGCTTTGTTTCTGAAGCGAATCTTTTCTGAAGCAACTGGCGTATTAACATATCTCGAGGCGAGTAAATATAACGTGATTCTCTAATGCAATTGGGAAATCACTATGCGACCATGTAGATCGAAGGCTTTAGAGCGTTTCCTGATTCCGAATCAATTTACAGCTGTCAAGGGTAATTCAATGGTGTCTAATAAATAATGAGAGTATCTAAAGCGGGGGCGAACGAATACGTGCTCGGGCACGTTATATCAACTTCTAGGATTAAATGGTAAATTGGCCATTGTAATCCACGACTATCTGGTACAATAGACGACCGGTGCAGCTGACACCGATTGTATTAATGTCGCGGCGGTGTTTCGCGATTAGCGGCGTCGTGATTTGAAGTGAGATCGAGCGTTTCGGACACCAACAAACTCTGCCCTTGCCTTTGGCACTGGGCTCCACCGAATCGCGTGTAGTATATCACTACTGTTTACTACACTACTTGCAATGTGTCCAGCAAAATAATATTTTCTTGCTCGTAAAGACTGAAAACAGTACGCAACTATTGCAAATCTACTTACAAAATTAACCCTTTATTTACTGAATTTCTTAAAAGTTT
>CM052337.1:383019-451815 GCA_028455595.1 Lasioglossum vierecki | reverse complement strand
TAGTAAAGTAGAGGGGGTTGTCGAACGAAGTGGGGATCGCTGAACGCGATGACGTAGTTCGCGGGGGCATGAAAAGTTAAATATTTAATTGTTATTTTCTCCGAAACGGTAAGACTTTAAAAAATTTTTTTTTGAATAATGCATTGTCATCCAGTTCTGAGCCATGTGTGCAATTTCAAGTCTCTAGCTCATCAGGAAGTTAGTTTAAAATCAATTGCAAAATTTGCCACCGAACAAACAGACAGACAAACAAGAAAGCGAGCTAATAAAAACGTGGTAAAATGACAAAAAAGTAAACAACGAAATGGAAGATATGTTATTAAATAAATCTATGGATAAATATCTGATTTTTAGCTTTTAATTTTAATTTACAAACGCTACCAACTTTCGTTACAACCCAATACATTGTTTATGGTGTACAAAAGAAATATATTTTGTAGAGACACGATGAGCTAATTTTTACTAGACCACCCTGTACTCGACTATTTACTAAACTAAAATAATCAGGCATTATATCGTTTATGGTGTACATTTGACAATCGAAGAAATATATTTCGTAGTGACACGATGTGCCAATTTTGACTTGTTCATTTCAAAATAAAATGAGCAAGCAATATATCGTTTATGGTGTATATTTAACGATCAAAGAAATACATTTCGTAGAAAAACGAGGAAAGTAAAATTCTGCAATAACGTCATTTTTTCCAAACACAGATGTCCATCTAGCCTCAATTAACAATTCCAATTGTGAGTGTACTTCACATAAAGCCAGAAATTTGCATATAGAGTGAAACTTGTAGGCATTTCCCAAGATGCCAGTTTCCCTCCCAAAAATTGTTGAAATTCCGAACACAAGTTGAGCGCAAGATTTTTCGATGCCCGGGAAGAAGTCCGCCTGGGCGAATTGACAGGCAGTGAAACAAGTTTTGAACTTCGCAGGTCTTTGAAACGCTGTGTTTGTCAACGCGTCAGTTCTCTTCCGCGCGGCTTCGAGTGTACATTTTCCGGAAACGTTAGGTAGTTGGTGAGTACACGTGTTCAAAGACTCCGGGCTGCCACGACGTTTAAGCCGTGAAATCGATGCAGAAATTCAGCGTGCACAAAAGCATCCAGCGGAGATGAAAAAAGCATCTGCGTTGAGGATCGGGTATGCGAATGTAAATCGGCCGTTTCGTTATCGTTGGCTTCCCCTCGCGGTTCGCAGGGTCGCTTACGAGACAGACGGGAAAACGTTTCTCTGAAGGACTCGCTTTACTTCCGAGATTATGCGATACCTTTTGATTCGTTAGTGTCACTCCTGCTGTGTAATAGGAGCTAGTCAGTGCGGATCAAAGGCCGGCCGGGGATGAATGTCGTTCACCTACGACGGCAAAATCATTATAAATTCGGGATTACGCGTTAAATGGCAAATTACGATATTGATGGGCACGTTCACTTCAATCGGAGCAGGACTAAGCGCTGCACAGTGGAGTAGTTGGCCCAAAAAGCTGACCAAAACTATTGCAAAGTTATTTATGGTCTCAGGTCATAATATTATATATCATTGAATTCCTCGTCAGATCAGCTACAACATTATGAAATAAAAAAATACATTTTGACATTTAAAAAACTAAAGTGACCTTGATTAATTGTTGTAAAAAAATATTTTCTATATTTTATATATCGAAGGTTGTAAATGTCGGAACATTCTTCATCTTTTGTTCGAACCATCTTTTTAAACAACATTATTTTATTTGTTTTTATTACGCTAAGAGTTCTTGCGAATGAAATGATTCTCTACTTTTTGTTTTCGTTATTATTATTATTTATATTATTTATTATATATATAAAGTACGAAAGCATAATCACGTTAATCAACAGTCGATTTTGAGTTTTGTCACTTTTCTTTGTCTCACTCGTAATATAAACAATACCACTGTAAATGGCACGTCAACTTTAGAAGTTTATATCTTGACAACAGTTTATACAAAAATAATGTGTTTGTTGTGTTTCGAAAATATTAAATATTAAGTATTAAGTATTAAGTACTAAAATATTAGTATTAAATTAACTGCACTAGCCCAGTGCTCCAATCATGTTTTGTAACGTGTAAAAATTCAAATATTTGCACCTTTATTGATAAATTTTGTAATTTCGGGGAATATTTTGTAAAAAAATAAACCAGTTTTATATTTTTTCATGAAAATTCAAATATTTACATGCGGAAATGAAATCCAAATTACAGGACATAAAACGTTACACTCTTTACACATGAATGTAATGAAAAAAAATAAAATGAAACGATTGGATTTCAATTAACTTTGACGTAATGGAATTCGAATTGATCAATACGAAGCGTAAAAATTGCAATTCTTAGTTATATACAAGACAAGAGAATGTAGATTTGGGACAATCACGTATAAACAATTACTCAAAAATAAGAAAGAATATTCACATTCATTGTGTCACTTTCCTTCAAAGTTTACAATTAAGTTTATAAATCAATTTCTTGTAAATTAGAAGATAAAGGTACTAGGGAGATGCATACAGTTTATTTTTTAAAAAATACTGATATAAAACATGTTATTCCTAAATTATGTGCGTGAGAAACATAAATTTTCCGCAAAAATAAAATAAAATACGTGTAACTTTTCGTATAGAACAAATCAAAAAACATAAAAATGCCAATTTCCATAAAAATTTTATTGCATTTAGATATATTTTCGCCAGCTTTTTCGAAAAATGGCTTCACTGTGCGACGATGCGACATTCGCGTGCCATCGACGAGATCAACATTGCAGGAAGAGTTATGATACAGGTGTTATCCCGACGATTGAACGAATTGTTTCCGGGGAAGTGGAAAAATCAGGGATTCCCTGCGGCATCGAATCGTGTCGACGATTTTTCACGAGGAAACGGTGGCCGATCGAGGCGTCCTTATTTCGATCGGGGGGATTCTCGTGATTTCCGCGAAATCCCTGGGAATGTCGGAGATATCACAAAATTGTGTAAGCCCTTTCGGCGACAATCCGATTATATCCGCGTTTCATAGAATTCTCGCTGGGCGGCGCGGTTTTAAGCCGGTGAAGCCGGATTAATTTTCGGGAGCCAGTGGAAGGAAGTTGGTTTAAATTCTTAATGAGACGAGACTACATCGGTCGGGAAATCTTCTCCCATTCGGTCGAGCCAAAGTTTGTCTAAGTTATCGAGGCACTTTGATAGAAAAAGTGGAAACGAAATTAGCGGCATTCGCGACGAAAAAGTTCAATCGTCGACGGCTGATTTGAAGCATTCGCGATGTCGGACAAGACTGCATTCTTAGAGACTTCATCATTGTTATCACTAAGCTGGGAGCATCAATTTCCCAACCTGGCTAAGGGCCACTTCGGCCCTAATCGTTTGACAGCGGATTTTATGCAATTGTCACAAAAACGAGTAGGTGTAATTTAAAACGTCTAAGCATTAGAAGAATTTAAAAATACTATTATGTTATTTATGAACATATTAAGACGGAAAATAAATTTCTATTTCACTCCAGTTTGTTGCAATCCGGGAAGAGCATTTTAATTTTGCATAAAGACCCGTTGTCTACTAATGGTCTTATTTATTTGGATCTACTTGTTTTTTCAGCGAGGACTCGTGGTCTCATTTCCATCTTCTTTTTCTATTTTTCAGTAACGATAATGAAAAGTAACTTTTATCACCTCACTTATTCCATTTCTTTATCAATTATGTACATTATAACATTGACTTTTATGGGCTTGATAAGGTCTTAAAACAATTTTCATACAAAATTATCTGTTTTAATTGGGTTGAGTTGCAAATAATGCAATAGTATTTTTATATTTTTTGAATACTGTTATTGTTTCCCGTTTAATCCATCAATTATAAATGCATAAAAACCGCAGTCTGTTTATAAGATGCACTTTATTATTAGTCATACAGGCCGAATGTTTATTACAATTTTATATGTATAATTTTAATATGGAACATCGCCGAAATTATGTACGTTTTTCAAAAATATTTTTTCGAAGCAAACGATTTTTAATTGACTGTCTCACAGAAATACAATCTAAGAATTTTCTCATGTTCCGACAGACATGATAAAACAGAAAAGTATAATGAAATTGCAACTATTTAATCAACCTGTCATTTACAAACAGAACATTTGAAAACGAAACAAGGACGGATGATGGACACTGTATAAGAAATACCAAAAGAAATAAAAATAATTTTACTTTATTATTAACGTGTAAAAACTAAGCCCCGGTATGCAGAAAATTATTTCAACACATTCATTTGTTCAGTTCTGACACATTTTGCAAAACTAGTCTTGCTTGAAATGGAAAAGTTTGTTTAATCTCGCAGACATGCATGAGGATAAATTATTTTTCTGTAATATTTCGCACAAAATGAATAACGTATTCTGCAGTTAATAAAGCTCGACAAGTAATTAAAAAATTCTATCGTAATTCAAAAATATTCATTTAGGAATACCATGAACTCTATTATAAACTCTTTTCATTGTTTCCGCGACAGGCGATTGCCTTAAATAATTCATAAAAAACATTTACACATGTACGGCGATATCTCGTTCGTATGAAGCATTTCTCTTCGTCCGTGTACAGCCTGATCCATTAAGCAGATTCGCATTTTTCGCCAGCGAGCTACCAACGTGCGATAAAAAAAAGAGAGAAACATCGTATCCGGTATTATGCAAATTTCCGGAGTGCAGGACATGCCATTAGAATGGGAAATGACGAATGACGATGATTTAAAGTCAACCAGCGGGACCTGTAGCAATCCTTTGGGTGTTCCGAGAAGTATGTAGAACATGGGCAGGATCGTGAAGGAACAATCTCGAGGATGCTATAGATCCTGGACCCTTGCGAAGCCGCGAATTAAGTCATTAAATGATAGGCTTGCCGAGTTATTTATGAGTGTAAGCTGGGAACTTGTTTTGTGCCACGCACCATAAATTATGGAAAAATTGTTGGTGGATTAGTTGCATAGACAAATAATCTTAAAATATTTATTGCACAGGGGAATAATATCCGAACAGAAAAAACGTACGGCACACGCTATACTCTTTAAATAGCTTCCAAATTATTATTAATTTTATAATTTTGGTATAATAGCAATAATAAAAATTATACAGGGTGAGTCACCAAACGTTAGCACCTCAAATATCTTTGTTGTTTCAAAAGATCACGTCGGATACACTTATCAGAGTTCAATATTCCTTCACAGCTCGTTTACAATAATGTATCGACGCAGACGGCCATCATTTCGAATATTTATAAAATACAGGTATGCTGCTTCCATATTTTAGTTTTTACGTTTTTTCTGTCCTTGACCTTGAATGACCTTGGACTAATTATAGTCACTTAATTCCTAATGAAAGGGACTATCATTGTAGGTCTTTAAAAAAGGGTGGTTCCATTTAAAAAAGTCAAGGTGACCTTGATATCTCCAAAAAAATGACATAAAAACAAAATTTTTTTTTGCATCGTGTCAGCCCCATTGTACCATTCAACTTTGTCCTTACGATATTTTACGTATCTTTTGAAACAACAAAGATATTTGAGGTGCTAACGTTTGGTGACTCACCCTGTATATACTTGAACTCATTCAGGTTTAGAAGAAATGAAACCAAATGTTGAAAAGGTAAACTTGTCGATGTGCTTTTAACATTGTTTACGAATATTTTGTAAACTCTACAGCCGATTGCCAAAAACTTTAAAGGGAGTGTTTTTCAGGATATCATTGAGCTATGTCGTTGTAGACACATTAGTCATATCAGGGTCAAGATATTGTTAATAAAATAAGTTAAAAGTTAGTCCAATCTTGAGAAATTTACACGGAACAGTATTTTCCAATATTTTCAGTATCTATTTATATGTTTTTTTTATTTTTGTTACGCAGCAAGTAAGTACATTAATTTTGTTGATTCTTTGGATCGACCTGGCTGTGTTTTAAATTTATTTGCCATATTATAATTCTTTTACATTATTTTTAGACGCAATACATGTTCTTTATGAAAATGATCCACATAGGGATCGAAACGTCCAGATACATTTATAAATAATTGCACATTTGCTGCCTTGTGTAAAATTGATCGAATCTTGTGCCGAAATCATAAATTCATATTTTCAGTATCTACGTAGACAATGCGACAAAAACCATCTGTAGAGTTTCATGTTAAATGGCACAGCCGGAAGGCAAATTTGTATGTTTGCGAAGCAATTTACAATAAATTACAGTATAAACTATGTTAAATTTCAGTAGAATTGCGTATTTTACTGTTTATTCCATATATTCGCAGATGTTATGACCGCACGAGATCCACTGTCAAAATAGAACGTAGTTCGTGCCATACTGGCAAACATGATACCGCTGCCGCTGTTATTTAATGCAATTAATAAACTTTATATAAAGTTTCATTCGGTATGCCCGAGTTGACGGGCACAGTGGATAGCGATCACGGCTTTAATAATGCGCTATATCTGTCAGATGTTTGCTCTATTAAAATAAACGAGCAAGTAAACTAAATGTGTATTTAGAAGAGGTCGAGAGGCATGAAAATATTCGTTAAACGCCTCGGCAATTTGCTGCTCACTTTTAATGGACATCTCTTCACGCGAATTTCCAAGCAGATTTATTTCCCCGTGTCGCCGTGGCCGCTGAACTCGATCTTCCTCTAAAAACGAAAAGACCTAGCCAGCGAAAGACATCCACGAAACGAAAAGAATCTAAAACTTCGTTATTGGAGCTAGTTTTGTACTGTGTTTCGTCAAATCTCGTTATTTTGTTGTGTAGATATTTATTTAGAAATTTAATTGTGTTTATTGTAATTTGCCATTGAAAATCGAGATTCGTTTGTAAAATAACATTGATAGCGAATGTTATAATACAAAGACCTGTCGAGTAATAAAGTACATTTATATAAACCGCAACAGTCGGGAAAAATTAGAATATGTTCGGGAATTATTTGTTAGGTGTGTTATGTGCGGGGGGATATTTTCTCGGTTCGACTCTCTCTCTTGTAATAACAATGTATGAATTTTCATAGACACTGGATTGACTCTCTCGAAAAAGTGCAAAAGGCGTCTTGTAGTGTAAATTCCATTAATTAAAATATTCTTTAAAATATGCAACTACTTTGTTTTGCTTATCAGATTTTATTAACTTTCTTTGTTTTTATTCTTTTTTTATCACATTCATTTTATCTCTTTCTGATCACAGAAAGAGATGATTTTCTAACACATTCGCAAATTATTATTGGTGATTCTGCATCAGTCAAGATATGTATCACATTCGCCATTACGAATTGGGAATTATGTAAGCTCCCCGGTTAATTCAATAAGTATTCAATAATTTATCAGATCTACCTAGTAGAGATTATATACACAATAATGACCGGCAATTATACATAATCTCCGGATTAATCACATTTACCGTAACGACTACACCTGCATCGATAACCTCATTGAACAATCAGAGAATCATTGATCATCCAACACACGCGAAACGTGAGATCGCGGTCGTTAGTCACAATGGATGCGCGCGATGATAAAGAACGTGTTTAGATTTCCATCGGCAATGGTAATTAGTGAGATGTGAATATTTTCGCGAGGCTGGCACTGAATCATTAGGAACTAGATCTGGGATCGACGTCTCGTCAGTACCATTACCAGTAATTATCGATAATTTCCTCGTGATCCGTTGTAAGCACATACTCGACTGGCTGAAGAGGGCAAGGGGCGTCGTTTTGACACGAACGTTCGTACATCGGCCGTGCTCGAACAGGGCTGCAATAGATGCACCGACATCGAGTGCATGTCCGGCCCGACGGAGTACACCGGCGGCCACTTCCTAAAGCGCTTACTTCGCACACAGTGAATTCGATTTGCTCTCCCGCAATCCCGCCTCGATCGCGTTGCCTGTCCCGCGCAGATTGTTTCGTTTTCAATGAAAATGTGGCCCCGCCGATGGGGATTCGTTGAGCCAGCTGGAAACAGTGATGCGATCGGGCAACGCTTTCAACGTGCACGACGTAGATACTTCCGATCGTTTCGTATCTTACTTGTTAATCCTGCGTCTACAGCACCGTCCGTAATTATTATTACCACGTTTTTATTAGCTCGCTTTCTTGTTTGTCTGTTTGTTTGTCTGTTTGTTCGGTGGCAAATTTTGCAATTGATTTTAAACTAACTTCCTGATGAGCTAGAGACTTGAACTTGCACAAAAGGCTCAGAACTGGATGACAATGCATTATTCAAAAAAAAATTTTTAAAAGTCTTACCGTTTCGGAGAAAATAACAATTAAATATTTAACTTTTCATGCCCTCGCGAACTACGTCATCGCGTTCAGCGATCCCCACTTCGTTCGATAACCCCCTCTACTTTACTATGCGTGCGCACTCTGACTCGTCCCCACTTCACGGACCCATTTCGCCCCGACGCGCGAACCATCGGTAGTGTAGTACATCATCGCGCGACGATCGTGACCGGTAGTGCATCATCGCTTTGTTTACCAAGTGAAATTTACAGTAAGCTTAGTGAGTATACAAAGTATTAATAAAGACTGATAGAAGTATTAACACAAGACTAAAAAGCAGAAAATAATTTTACAAGTATTTTCACAGCTATTCAAAATTCACAATTACAAATATTCTGTATGGCACTAGGAAAAATTATTTTATACTTTTTAGTCCGTTTTTAAAAACCTGGTATTTTTAAAAATTTATTTTTTCAACAACAGTTTTACACGCCTTTCAGATACCACCGAACAAAAGTGCTTTGTTACAGAGTCGGTCAAAAAATTAATCGCTGATTGACGTCTAAATTTCTACTCGAATCGTTAATCGCAATTAACAAGTTTAGTCGTTAATTTCGATTAACGATTGAATTTCTACTTTAGTCGTATTATTAATCGTCAATCGGATAATTGATTAATTATTAACTGTCAATTCTCCATCCGCTCTCTCAAGTCAAGTCTCCCACTCCCACCATTTTACAATTTATTGATAGACCGTATGGTGACTAACTTCAACAATTGATTAAATCAGTCTTCGATTTTTCGACGATTTCTATTTTTCGTAATTATTGCGAAAGGGTTGCTATATTCCGATTTTGATGAAATTTAAATATGTTATAGATTTCGACATTTTAAACAACTTTTTCATGTTCCAATGTAGGGGGTCGCTTCTGGTTTTCGAGATATTCGCGAAAAACTATTGACAATATTTTATTGAATTTTCCGTATTGTTGCACTTCTTTTACTTTTTTTCTAAACACGTTGTGGGCATGACAGAAATCAAGGTCTCACTCTATATAGGGTGATATATGTAGAAGGTTAACTTTCAATTTTGAAAGACTACTCCTGGATTTTCGTATGCGTGGCTCTCCGCCCCTTCTACGATTTAACCACAACTCATTCTGATAATGTATAATGGATGATAACTAATTAAAATATTTCGACTTTCATCAACGTTCGAACTTCCAAATAGTCAATTTGTGAATTTTTTCTTTGGATTTGAAAAGTTTGTTGTAATATTAGATCTTGTCTCACCATGATCTTGTATTTGACATAAGGAAAACTAAATTAATTGTGTGCGTGTAAATAAAAATTATTTTAATTATGTGTATAAAAATAACCACCTACAGCATGATATTGAGAATATTTTTGATTATAAGAGCATACGTGATATGGAATTGGAGTTTGTTGAATTTGTTATTGGTGTTTATTGAGCTCGCGAACTATTCGTTTGTTATTATTGAAATGTCTGTATTGAAAGTCATCAATTCTTGTAAACAATCTTACTTATCCATTCGCATATTATAATAAGAACCGTGGAAAATCTGATCGATCTGTCCATTAAAATATGTTTCGATCATCAGGATAATGGAATGCCTTGGTGCAAATACTGAATAAGTCGAAATTTTAAAGAATTTGTCTAATCCTCACTTGAAAAATCAGCAATACATATACAGGGCGTCACAAGAATGCTGTACTTCCTCCAAAGAAGTAATTCCTGAAATGATATGAAGCAACTTTTAGAAGCATCTTTGTTAAGGAGTTTGTGTTTCTCGTTAATAACTCCTTAACAAAGCCTCGAAGAACATTTTCCCTAAGGAAAAAGCTACATCAAACGGGCTCAAGAATCACACCCCGTTCAAGGAAGTACAACATTGTCGGGACACCCTGTACGAAAATACATAGAAACCTGAGATGTAGAATTTAGTGATCGGTAAACAGAAGATCGGTATAAAAGCTCAGTATAAAATATCTGAAACGAGACATTGACGAGAAGGATAGTCGATAAGTTGAAGATTGAGAATAATTCAAAGTGGAAAGTTAACGTGAAAATCTGGCTATTAAATATAATTGACTGTATAGCTCCTTTGACTGGGCACCCCTAATACAGAACCCTGCTAATTCCCTTTCACTCGTTTGAACCTTCTCCAGCAGCAAAGACTTCCGACCCCGGTTCCTAGTCGTCAGTTTCTTTTAATTCAGTGGAGCCTCGGTCAAAAGAGGCAATCTCGCAACCCGTCTGATTCTGCAAACCGTAAATCGAATTCCATCAGTTTCGAAGCGACTTCCCTCGGCTGCCGCGCTCCCATTTCCCGATACGGAACCCGCAGGTTTCCGGGACGATCAACGCGAAACAGCAGCTGCTTGTAAAGGGGTTAACAAGCACGCGAGCCAAATAAGGGAGGAAAAGTCTGTCGGCTGGAGCTTGTTGACACACACGTAATCGACATGTGAATCGTAAACTGCTACAGGCCTCTGCCTGCCATTTTCCACCCCTTCTCTATCTTTCAAACGATATTTTACACTGTGTTCTATTTGGTCGCGATGTAAATAATGTAAATTATATTTATATGTTTTTTGTGATCGATATTATCAGCAATCACTTGTTACTATTCGACAGGAATCCCAACCATCAGGTATCATTACAGAAATGATTTATATTTGAGAATAAGAAGTGAAAAACTTTTTCTAATACATTTAAATCCGTTTCTACTACACAGTTTAATCCTCACGCTCTCTTCTCATAATAACTACATTCGTATTCGTAAGTTCATACTTAAAATTGTTTAAATTTCAGATAGACAATTTTTCTTTTTTAACTCTTACGTTGAAATCAGATTGTGTACAAACGATTAAAACCAACTTCGTTTCAATGGCCTTTTAATTGTTCATAGTTTTTCTTGCGAATAACTATAGAAGCTGCAATGTTGTATATTACACAACGAAATTCAGAACATGTATTTATAATTTTATTTGTAACATGCCTATTTAATAATTCTATGTATTATGAATTTAGGATATGCTTTATCTGCCCTGCAAACAGATTTGCAAATGCTACCCATTCGCGTTCGTTGAAATGTGCGTCGAAATGTTCGTCAAAATGCGTAGCGAATTGCGCGACTTCGTGTTTGCAGCCGATCCATCGCCTATGCATCACGATAGGAGCTGTACAAAGTCTAAATCAAATTAATCTCGTCATTTCTATAAGGTAGCATGTTCCAGATACTTTTGAGGCTCGGTAGGTTTAGTGTTAAATATAGTATTGAATATTATATGCATAGGTACAATATTTCAGTTTAATTGTACCGTATAGAGTTTACTAAAGTGAAATGTAATTGTTCTACTTATTAAACATTACTTGATCGGTACAACGACTATACAGAGTGTCCCAAAAATTCTGAACTTCCTTGAAAGGGATGATTCCTGAAGTTATTTGAAATGATTTTTGGAACATCGTGTATTATGATCCAGTTGTTGTCACGATTTTGCAATTTAAAAATGTTTTCTATACATTCATCGATTTTATGTCATCGCTGTTCATCGACGTTATATAAAAAGTCATATGAAGAAGAATCAGCAGTTCTGCATTAATAAAACAGAAATTAATGAAATAAATATAACATGTAGACAGCGGATTGTATGCATTTATGACAAAAATGAATAGATGTAATTTTAAACAGTAAAAACATTAGAAGGATTTAAAAAACCAATTAAACATGTTAAATGAACGATTCAAAAAAGAAAATAAATTTCCAATTCACTCCCATTTGTTGCAAAACAGATAGAAAATTTTTATTTTCCTTAAAGATCCGCTGTCTAATAAGAAAAATATAATATTGCACATAATGAACGTCATGAAATTGTTCCGACGCACAGTGTTTTGCTGAGATGTATTTGAAAATCTGAAGCTGAGGAAACAATTATCAATGAACGTGCAGGCTAGGCAGTGGTAAGGTACACGGAGTAACTCAAAGAAAATCATCGTAAGTGGCGAGTACCGTGTCGCAGAGCTAGTAAACGTCACACGCGCCGGGAAGATTAATCTTCTTCGAAGAAAAACCGGAGTGTCTGAGCCCGTTAACAGCGTTCGTCACTTTCTGGAGCGATGTCTGCGGCACGAAGTGAGCCAGGCTGAAAGCAATCGTGTCCAAGTTCCGTTCATCGTTCCGCGACGTGCCAGCATCGCGGTACTTCAATTCATCCCCGAACCCGTCTCCGAACCCGAACCCGTCGCGGCGCATTTGCATAAAAGCGGCGAAACAAGCCGAACACGATTCAGCTGTTCCACCGGGAATCCGTGCGTTGCCACACGGCTCTAAAATGCGCCGCGCCGGATGCACCGGTTGCATTGGCTTTCTCGGCCACCCGCGCACCAGGACCGCGTCTTACCATCGCTTGTCGTTATTTCGACGCTGTTAATCGAAACTTTCACTTCCCTCCAAAGTTTTCGGCTACTTCGAACTCTCCTCCTTCACCGTACCTATTACAAGACCATTTTCGACAAGAAAGAGCCGAAGTTTCGGTCCCACTTGGGGAACAAACACCCGAGCGCCATATTGAGTAACAGATATGCGAGCTTCTGGAGATGCTTATCCCGCCGCTCCAGAATTCTCGTGCCACACAGTTTTCATAGCGATTTCACGGAAATCGATTGTTTATTGTTCCAAAGGTAATATAAATTTTTTTATTCGCGGCGCGGTTTGATCATTCTACAATGGAAAAGAAAAGGAAAGAGGTGTTTCGTCCTGGACTTAAAGTTTATTGTTCCGCCTTGAATTTTATTACCTACGCTGTTAAGGGTAATCTTAAAGTTCCTAAACCTTAAGATTACGGTCCATACCTGACCATACTAGGGTCGTCGTAGTAATTATAGTTACCATACAAATTATTTAGATAAAAATAAATTTTTAAAATACCACGTTTTTAAAAACGGACTAAAAAGTATAAAATAACTTTTGAGTGGTAAAAATTTACCCTGAGTGGTAAAAATTTTGGGGCCCTTAAATTCAAGTTAGAAATAGAAGTTGCAAGAAAACTTTCATAAACTTGATTTTTCGTAAATAAATTGATTTTTTTTTTGTATAATCAAATAAATGCTTTGAATTCGGAGCCCTATGGTATCCCGAGGCCCTACGCGGCCGCTTAGGGCCTCGGAATACCTTAGTCCGTTATAGGTAGAACAGTATTCTGAATTAAAAAAATGAATTTTTAAACATACCACATTTTTAAAAACGGATTAAAAATATAAAGAAATTTTTCCTAGTCCCATACAGATACCTAACCTCGTACAGATAGTCCTGAAAATTTGTGATTGTGAATTTTGAATAGCTATAAAAATACTTGTAATATTTAAAACGAAACACGTGGAGCGCAAAATACATGAATTATCAATCAATAAAAATTCACAATCACAAATTTTCAGGACTATCTGTACGAGGTTAGGAATCTGTATGGGAATAGGAAAAATTATTTTATACTTTTTACTCCGTTTTTAAAACGTGGTATTTTTTAAAATTTATTTTTTGTACTTAAAGAACATGATGAAAGATCGTCTAAGTAACCTCACCTTCAAGTAAAAGTTCTGTCTTATTTTATTATCATACAAAACTGTAAAGTTTGCTACAGGCTCCGCGTTGGCTTAATTCGACCCTGGTAATTTGCATTATTCGGTAGCACACGGCTGTGCATATAGCTATTTTCATGAAGCAACATGCAGGCGTGGTTAAAATTGCATACATATCCGCACTCTAGTTATAACAAATGTTACTTATTGTTAGTAGTGCTTAACTTTAAAAGTAGAATAATGTAGATACATACAACCGGATACTTATTTGGTAAGATCGACAGGCGAACATTATTTTGAACATTTTTAATCTATTATAAATTACTAATGCTTACTTTATATTTCCCTTAGTATTCCAAGTTTTCTAGAAAAGATTACATTACCAATATATTTTTTAGTGTTCAAACCTACTTTGATGAGAGGGGGATTCCTACTTTTTGTCTTACTTAGCTCTATGAATATATGTATGTAAGCCGTCTGTTATGTTTCATGGTTTTTTTTCTGAATGTAGTTTCAGAGTTCTAGTTGAACTGAATATTTTCTTGATCATTTTAGTGATACTCGGCAGCGTAATTTGCATTATTCAAAAACGTACAGCTGCGCATGTAACGCATGTAATTTCATAAAGCTGCGACAGCTACATCCTACCGAATAATGCAAATTTCGTCTCGTAAACGTAAAAACAAAGTAAATTCAAGAGTTACATCACATTGTGATTCACAAAATCAAAAAAACTGTCGAATTTCATAAATAATTACACTGCATTACATTTAGCAAAATAAAAATTTGTGCTGTGATTCTCAAAATAAAAAAAGTTAAAAAATAAAAAAGTAAACAAACATATTCGTAAATAACTATTCTGCATTATATGTCAACATTGCATTTGATGTTTGAAAAAGTAAAATTGGTCCTATACTATTCAAATTGTTTTTACATTGCAAATTCAAGAGTTACATCACGTTGTGATTCACAAAATCGAAAAAACTGTCGAACTTCATAAATAATTACACTGCATCACATTTAGCAAAATAAAAATTTGTGCTGTGCTTCACAAAATAAAAACGTAGTATAACAATAAAAAAGTAAAATAACAGATTCATAAAGAATTATTATATACATTTGACAAAATAAAAATTTCGTCGTATTTATCAAATAATTTCAGTGCACTGCATTGTACACAATGATGTTCCCCATAAATGGAGAAACGCGTTACGAATCCAATTATTACATCTGTATAAACTGAATAATTTGTCGTGACATCAAAAGTTCGTAATCTTTCAAGGACCCAAGAAAATCTGGTGGAGCAAATTTAATCCTTCGCAATTGGATATTGGGAAGTTTGTAATCCTAATATTAATACATTGTAATCTCAATTCTCTCGGGTTAACTTTAATTAATTGTGATTGGATAACAGCTACCTCTTGCCTCTTGGTATGTTTAATCTGATTTAATTGAATCTCCGGACTAGTTAATTCATTATCCTATGACAGGATAAGAATAATAGAAGAGAATCCATGGCGTTGTTCCACGAAAAGGATAATTATCTATGTATATGTTGTAATGGTAGAACGAATATAAATATAATACATTAAGTTCAGCCAAAAGCTTCTTTCGCAATGTACATGTTTAATATCGTTAGATAAAACAAGCATATACAAAATAATTCATTTAATTTCTTTTATAAAACATAATATACATATAAAACAAAAAAATAAGTTGATAATGTATTTGTCATTCGAATATTTTTGTAAAATGATTGTTGCTGATCGATGATCTTTACTGCGAATCTTTGTGCAAAATAAAAATCGCCTGCACCGATTGCGAGAAATACAAACCAAATTGGATGTTAATTCTTTCCTTAATGATTTTAAGCGAGTAGAAATCATGTATTGGCACCTTTAATTTTGAAAAATCTCCAACAAATATCAAAGCTTGTCAATAGATGTTATCATTTTTAAAGAGCTGTGGTCTTAAAGTATAAGTTTTGTCTATACTGTTCCAACTAATCATATGTCTGTATTAAAATATTTGTGTACCTCAAATAACCACATTCTATTTTGTAATTTTTATATTCTGTTTTGTATGTGGTGTATTTCGTTTTTTTTTTTTTTGTAATTATGTTGAAATAAATCTCATATGAGATTTTCTATTAAAAAAAAAGAATTTTGAATTTAATCTTCTCAATTTTCTTAAAAATGTGTATAGATCCGCAGTTAGATCACCAATACTTGTGGAAGAGGCTGTAGATCGGTGACGAACAGACCGATTAAAAAAGAAGCATTGCTATTTGTCTTCCGGTGGGAGGCGCAAAGAGAGCAGTTATCGTCTGAATGAAAAAGCGAGTGGTTAAATGGATGTTGCGTGATGATAATCGCTGCTATCGGCGTAATGGTTCCTTTCAGGAGCGTTTCGACGGAGGTTAGCGGCTGCGTCCGCATTGACGCACAGTGAGAAACAATCTTCCACCGACACACTGCAGAGTCCCTCGCGGATCAACCCCTTCGAGACGTTTAGCAACAGCGCGTGTTGCGTTACGACCCTCTTTCAACGGATACTCTCGCCGCTTCTGCTCGAGGTAATTTCAAGCAAGCTAATTAAGGGATAGGGTGGCCGACCCTTCCCCGATAAAACTAGCTCCAGCTTCGAGCACCTCTTTCTCGGTAGCTATTCAGAGAACGATCTCGAAATTTGCGCATGGCGTTTTAGGTGAGCACTGCCATATCCTAACGGAACGAGAACGAGGCCGAGAAAGGGAACGGATCGTGGCCATTTGATGGACGTTATTCGACTAATCGCTTGACTAGGGGCATGATCTTCGAGGCACATATCGAATTTTTTTCGTCTTCCTTCGAAGCGTCGCATCACTGAATGCCGCAACTACCCTAGTAGCACAAAAATATTGGATAAATATTTTTCAAGCCACATTTTTTCATATGAAAAAAATATTGGATCTGAATATCGTATACATGTACAAGAAATATAAATTGAATGTTTAAATTATATTTAATATAGATATTTAAAAAATATAAAGTAAATGTGAATCCAATATTTGAAAAATATAAATTCAATATTTAAATAACATTCGATAAAATCTTCAAATGTAAGAAAAAGTTATAACAAAAATTTAAAACTATGAATTATCTATTACTTTCTGTGCACTGCTTGAGGGAATATTCTATTTTATCTTTCAAAGGAGCTTATCACAATTAATAAATTTTTATATTATATTATATAATTTTATATAATTTCTGATATTACATAAAGATTTATTTTATAATAAGAAAAAAATATTTTGTTATAACATGAAATAAATATTATCTGTACATTAGGAAAAAATATTCTATTTCTAATATTAAATAAAGATTCATTTTGTATTTAGCAAAAATATATTTTTCTCGTAATATGAAATAGATATTTCCTGCATATTTAAAAAGAAATATTTGTTACTTAATATAAAATAAATATTGTATGTATTGAAACGCATAAAATTGCCGTGACAATAAACGTGTTAAATTTCACATCGATTCACATCGAAGCGAACGAAACAGAAAACTGTGTTGGTAAGAAGCAGACTGCTTCTTTCGTACAGTCCTCTTGGGAAGCGTTGACTATTCGCATGAAGTTAGCACGATGACGTGTAAAGTCGCGAAGCACTAAAGCGATTGTGCCAAAGACTTCGCGACACAACAGGTTTGATCGCTACTACCAATTCCCCTCGCTCGATGTAGCAATTTTGCAAGTATAGAAGATGCAGTTTTAATGGAAAACCTAATTAGGTAGAGGAACCTATTATCTTTACCCTATTAACCATCGTACTACCTCCGCGTTTCATCTCCTTCAGTTTTCATTATTTCATGGCATAAATTAAGCAGCAGTTTGTTGAATATTCGTCGAGTTAACTTCAATTTCGAGCAGGATTTTCCCGAAAAATGATCTTCTTTAGATGTCCAAGCTGAAAAGCTAAATATTTGCTGGAGGCTCATCACGGAAAATTAACTTTCAATTTACCGAAGTCACGTAGAAACCTTCGACAAATATATCCATGGTAGTTATCAATGAAATAAATTTATTTAATCTTGTCTCGTTTGTTTAACTTACTGATACCCGTGGAAAACTAGCCAGTCGCAATGTCATTTCAATGATGTTTCGGAAAGCAACCACTCACCTGTAACCAACAAGAAAATAATTATTTAATTACCATAAATTGTAATAATTGTAGACACATATATTTTGCTATATACTTATACTAAAGAAATTTAATAATTAATGTAATAATCAATCTGGACATGTATTAATTATTCTGTTCCTATAATAAAATAAGCTGTACTTTTTCTTTATTTAGGTGACACTACAATCCCTTAGCTAGTAAATGAACCGTTTGGAAATATCACAGTTCAACTTCTGACATGTTATCTTGCCATAAATTTTCCTTTGGGCTACCATATCTTTTCAAACCATCATACTGGGTGTCTCACTTACATTTGACCTACGGTGTATCATCATTAATTTTGTAGCACAAAGAATAACAAGTTGTATTGGCAATTTCATTGACTTTTATTTACTGTATCATCTCATTAGGTGTCAGCTGTAGAACATTCTATATGATCTACAGGTGTTAGCATTTCTCGCAGTCTGCATTTTCTATACAATAAAAATTTATATTTGATTTTCTTCTTCGGAGTTCAAGGTGATTTGGAGATCATGTCACAGTACATATTTAAATGTATTCTTTTATGCACTACGTGATACAAAACAAAAATATATGTGGTTATCTAAAGAAAGACATCGACAACCTTGAAAATTACGAGAAAGAATAAACCCTACGCGATACCATTCACTTGATGCCATTTGGTACCATCAAATAGAGAGAATATATTCTCTTATAATTATATGTATTCGTATTCTTATAATTGTATTATCTAACACCTTTTAATAAACAGCTTCCTATCAACCAGATAAATTGTGTTATAAAATTCAAAGCACGGAAACCTTTCTTATATCTGCCAACCTCTCGAAACGTTGAATAATATTGTGCTATGTAATTGGTATTTACTCTACAGAATTCAATAACCAGTTTCTAGACTCCAGGCCATCAATAATATTATGCAATCGTACTGTTCAAACCAAAAATTAAATTATACATCATTTGCATAGAAATGGAGCTAACTAAAATATTTATTCCGTATGTAAACAACTTTAATTAATTGAAAATAACGTCTCGGTGTTTTTACAATTCTAAAATGTTTTTACATTTTGTCATTAAGATCAGCGTGTTCGAATTAAACGGCGTATTTATTCCTTGTGTAAACAACTTTAATTAATTGAAAATAACGTCTCGGTGTTTTTACATTTCTAAAATGTTTTTACCGTTTCGAGTTTCACCTACTGATTTCTTTCTAAATGCATAAAATCCGCTGTCTACATATCACAAGCGATTGTCATTAAAATCAGCCTGTTCGAATTAAACGGCATGCCCTGTTAGTAATTGCAGTCACAGGACCGGGGAATCTCCTCCTTTCATTTACAAATGTTCATGGTATTCGTTGCAGAAAAACTGGACAGGTGTTCCCGTCTGAGAAATCACCCTGTATATTTTGCATGGCGGGCGGTTCTGGCGGGGGGTAATAAAATGAAAGACAGAAAATACGCGGGACTGAGGGAACTCTTGCAAGTTTCATTTGGTGCATCCCGAGTCGGCTGGCCGAGTAAGCGAATTTAGGCAGATCGCTTTCCCGTTTCCCTTAAGCGTAGACGTGGCACCGTTACAGAAGCCATTAGGGGGCATAATATTCACCAGCTACTGCACACCGTCCATAAATTTCGTCTGCGTACATAAACGTATCCCCAGACGTGTCAGCATGTGTCTTCCTGTGCGAGCAGGTACACGGCCGGAGAACATTCGCGGGCGTCAGCGAATTTCCAACGTGTCTTCGGATGATGTGCGTGCACCTTCAAAGCCAGCCGTTACCTGTGCGACTTAATTGGCCCCGTGGGCCAACGTCACCCGCGTAAAGTCAATTATACACCGCGTCGTTGACAAATTAACAGCTGACGATGTCTACTGCTTCCCATCGAATTTTCCAATGACGTCGCACAGACTGATATTTGTTCGATCTAGCTGGCCAAAATTTTTTAACACGTTCCCTGCCGCGTGGGGCGTATACGCCCCACGCTGAACTTTCCGTTCAAGCCATTTGGTAGTATCCACTCGCTTGGCATAATAATGTTCTGCCAGTTATTTGTTAAACTAATTCCTAGAAAAATAAATTTATTTGTTTGTTGTGTTATGCATGTTAAACTATACAACCTTACCTTGATGATTATGATTTTGCACTATTTTAATTATTGTAAGGCATACGCCAGAAACAAAATAATACAAATGTAAAGCATGGGACGCAGGGTTGGTTCGAGACTACCTTTTTTTAGGATGTGGAGGAACCGGCAGAACCCGGAAACGACCCCAGCAGCGCCCTACTTCGCTAAAGACGCCGCTACGGGGCCCCGGGGTACCGT
Source organism: Lasioglossum vierecki (assembly GCA_028455595.1). Classification (NCBI taxonomy): domain Eukaryota; kingdom Metazoa; phylum Arthropoda; class Insecta; order Hymenoptera; family Halictidae; genus Lasioglossum; species Lasioglossum vierecki. Next base: position 431,440 of record CM052337.1, on the reverse strand, counting down.
AAACCTCCACACCTGAGGGACACCAGCACATTCGACTGGGCCCTCTTTCTCGCACAATGGGCCAGACTTCCTTCCCCCGGCCCGCTTTTCGCATCCTGAAGGGGGAGGGTGTTGGCGATATCCACGTGTGTTCTTTGCATATAGGTTCGAGACTACCTAACTCTCCTTATCCTTATCCTTATACTTGCTTCATCAATTATAACTAATTATTATTGTTTTGTATACAAATTACTGACAATATCTCAATGTATGATTTCAGACTTCTCAAATATTTATTTCTAATTTTGGCAAACATTCTCAGACCCCATTCTTTTCAGCAATCTAGGTGCACAGTAGTGCACCAGCCAAGTTCTCGCAGTACCTCCTTTTACACGAAACAACTTAGCCGTTTTTTAGAGGCTTGTAACTCCGAACTGGAGGCAAATGGAGAGATGTAATTTCGTACACTTGTTAAATGCTATCATGTCTCAATATTGACAAAACATTAGTCTTCCCACATTAGTAGGTTCCGAGATATAGGATCTCAATAACCGCTAAAGGAAATCAAAACCTTTTGGATACTTTCCATTGACCTACAAGTTTGAAATTTGGTACATAGGTCCACCATAATAAACCATCGAAGGAATAATTATCAAAGTTTTAAATTTTATACCTCAAAAAATAGCTGTATCTCGGGACCGGTCCTACCGCAAAAATTACGAAATTTTCAAAAGGCTTAAGCCAAAGTATATACGGTATGCCCAATCATATGACGTATGTAATCGTTTGAATTTAAAAAAGAAACATGGTGGTATCTCAGGAACAGTGAAAAATGTTTAGGATTTAATGAATCAGGGATAAGAGTAATACCTACTTGATTATTGATAAAAAATAATAAAACGTTACTTTTTAAACCAATGGCCATCGAAGGTGTTAGGTAGCGGACAAGTTTGAGTAATTTAGCCCTCCATGTATCTTTAAAAGTTATATAGCGTTCTCGTAAACTAATTTTTTTACAAACGCTTTTTTCAGTATTGCAAGAGGTATTATTAAGCTAACGAACTTGGCCGTGTTTTGTTTGATCTCACAATTTTTTACGGTCATAGAGAACTTGGCTCCTGTTTACAGGATGTGTTTGTTGGGATTCTATTATCTCAAAGACAAAACTTCCAACGAGGTGAAACATTCGACTCCAATAAATTCCAAGAAATGAGATTTCGTTTGATAAGGAAGCCGCCAAATAATTACGGCAATAATTCGAGTCTTCCGCGTCGTACGGATACACCCCTGTCCAATCAGACGATCGTACAGCTTAGACATATTGTATTAACAGTGAAAGCCTATCGTGTGTGTACTGAGAACCCTCGAGTCTAATGCGCGCACATGATAACTATACTCGTGATTATGTGTAGCTCTGTACATGCAGCTTCCGTGTACACGTGTCCTATATGCGCACGTGTTTCGCCTGTAACGTTGTCTCGCACATTCCTATAATATTCGACGTAATATCACGTTTACTAGACATTACCAAACGACGCGACGCGACGTCTCGCGCTGGTTCATTTCCCGTAACTTGTAAAAGCCGGTTACAACACTTCACTTGGTCTTTCATCGTTTATTATGTTCCGTCCTTGCGACAGAAGCTTCTTGTTCACCCAAGAAATCTTCTTCCTCTCATTCTCAGATTCTCGATTCTTCGACAGGTACAAAACCCAGATTAAAATCAAGCAAGCAGTTGCGAACATTTCGGTCGGAGCTTATTATCAACAAGTTCCGTCAAACAATGTTAGCAACAGCTTTACGATCCTTTTCCTGAAGAACAATGTGCCAGGAATATTAAACAAGCTCGTCGGCTTGTCTATTAAGACACGTCGGACCGTTGTGCGAATACACGCGGATTTTATTGCAGTAAAGTGAGGTAAATTCTCTCCAAGAATATAAATTGACTGCTTTTTTCTTGATATAAAGTTTCTTGAAAAGTGCCCCGAGACCAAATTGATTTTTGGTCATACCATTCGAGAGGGCTTTTCCGCGGAAAACCCTCTTTGAAAAGATTCAAGTCGGTATCGATACTACAAGGGTAACTACCCTTCAGTGAGCACGGTTTACTGAATTATTTCTTCTGCTTTGTTCAGTAACAAAATTACCATAACATTTATGAACATTCTACCTTTTTTTAAAGGGCGGTGGGGGAATCCTATTACGGACACCCTCTCTTCGGTGTTGGTCGAGAGGGTAGTACCGGACTCGGCTCCCCCCTCAGATGAAGTTGGAGGGATTGTCATTGTTGGGGCGCAGTGTATCGCCATACCTGCTAAACCCCCACCGCCCAGGGCCTAAAGGACCTTGTCCACAACCCGATAGGACCCGATGTCCACATCCTGTCCTTTGCTTATTCTATGAACATTCTATCTGATTGATGAGAACAACACATTTACAGTTTTAATGTGTCTATTTCTTTCTATTTTTGGTGACGTTATTTAGTTGAATGTAAATTGTAACCTTCACCAACTATAGCGTGTATAACTAGTTATGCTGTATATTAATGTACATTATAATGTATATGTACATGTATCTTATTCTTTATGGTAAATGTTTTATTCGACATTCTAATCATCGTCGCCATTAACGTGACTATTAATATAACAAGTATCTTATAATGAAATACTAATTACTGAACTGCGAATCTTTATGCAAAATTCAAAATGTTCTTCATTGATTGTCAGAAGCAGGAGTAAAATATAAAATGATTTCATCTCTTAATAATTTTGTTGCATTACAATAGCGAACTGCATTTTATACATTCATAGTTTATTCACGCGAAATGTACAAATGTAGTAAACGTAAAAATACAATTTTATAGTAAATAATATCAATGATAATATATATGAGCAACTCACTCATCCTATTTCTTCATAAATGCATATGAATCCGCGGTTTGCTAATTATAAATACTGACAATAATATTAAATAACTAAACCTACTTGTAATTAAATTTAGGAAATGTAACCCCAAGAATTATGCATAATCAGTGCATATTGTTTCATATTGCAATATGTACAATATACAATAACAATTTACAATGTACACAATATATACAAAATAAACAAAATATATATTATCTTCTTATTTAAATTGTTAATAACCTTCGCCATTGATGCAACTCCATAATAAAATGATCCTACATGATAAATATCTTACAATGCAATTATTAAGAACAAATAATATTATATAAACAATATGTAACATCAAAGCATGCATGATGTACAATGAAAAAGAATGTTTATTTCTTGAAGAGACAACCGACACGACGAAATATGTAACATTCTTTCTGTGTAACCTGTGAAATACCGTTCGAAAGAATTATTTTTTTCCAATTCTGAGTCGTAAGATAACATTTTTTGTTCGACAATAAATAGCGAACAGACCTTTCCGCCTCGAAGTTCGTAAATTCGGTCAGGTGCTAAATCAAGAGTGAAAAAAATGTTTTAACACGACCGAACGCATTGTTCGTGATGATCTACAATCTACAATCACCGGTTTCCCCGTTAGTTGTCCCTCGCCGTGATTCTCGTCGACATGACGGATTTCGGCAGCGAGTGCCACGGAGGGAAACGGCGCGACGGCTGTCCATCGATTTACCGTCGCGTCGATTTCGCATTAGCGGCGGCCGAATCGTGTTCGTATCGATGCTCTATTGATTTTCCATTACCGGGTAGCTTGTAAAAAAATTCCGTCAGCCGGTAATCCGTGGAATTTTTTACGGGTGATAGTGACGGGACAAGCGTCCCGACGCGGCGCGCGGTGTCGCCTCGCGTCGTCGGCCCGGGAGATATTTTCGCCCAGAAATCCCTCGGTGTTCTCCTATAATCTCAACAAGGTGAGGTGAAAATGGATCGCGCGACTTTCATAGACGCGTATCTGTGAAAAACATTCAATTTTTGAACGCTCTCTCCTAGCCGATGTTATCAAATCAGAAAGCACGCCATTTCAGTCTGTATTCTACCAGCTTAATTTATTCTTCGGCGTCGAATTGACGAGAATGAAAAATATATATATAAATTTTTTTTTAAAAACAACTCTTATATGAGAATGAACTAAAAAAGAGAATATAAAATTTTTAGATATTAGTGACTATAAATAAAAGCGCGGAGCACCCACGAAGTTTACGTTAATATAGTTTAGCACTCCACGCTTTTATTTATGGCCACTAATAACTAAAAATATTATTTAAGTGTGATATAAGCGTGGTTTTTAAAAAGTTTTTTTTATATATTCTTTTTATTTTCTACTTTTTAGTCTTTATTTGTCGCCCCAGCCCGACCTAATCCAAATCAACCCAGTAAGTAAACTGAGCCCCTTCTTGCGAAGTGGGCCAGGGGTGGGAGGATCGGAGTTGGAGTGGGAACGCGTAGTGGAGTAGGGAGCGCGCGGAGTGGGGATCGCTGCAGGTGATGACGTACTACCGAAAGTCGCGTGGCGAGGGGCGAAGGGGAAAATTTAAAAATATTGTTTAAATCATAAACGCAGTCTTTTTTTAAAATTCTCTTTAAATATTGCATTGTCATCCAGTTCTGAGCTGTGTTCAAAGTTTCAAGTCTCTAGCTCATCGGGAAATTAGATTATTCGATCGCTTACAAATTGATAGCAGATGTTTTTGATTTGCAACAAACGGGAGTGAAATAGAAATTCATTTCCCTTATTTTCGTTTAATAAAAATAGTATTATAGGTTTTTCAAATTCGTATAATGTTTTCAGTGGTTTATATTACTGTACAACGGATTTTATGCACTTATAACAAAAATGAATAGGTTTAATTTAAAACCGTAAAAACACTAGAAGAATTTAATTATACTATTATATTATTTTTAACCTATTAAACATATTAGGAATGAAAACAAATTTCCATTTCACTCCAGTTTCATGCAATTTGAGCAGAAAGTTTTTATATTGTAAGACGCGTTACATTTTCAGAAACAGTTTCTCTTCATCTACTCAATTTTACTATAAATGCATAAACATCTGCAGTCTAGTTACAAATAACATTTTTTTCGTTTGTATACATTATTATTTACTTTTACTATGTATAATTACTATACATAATTTATTATATACTTTACATGTATGTATATGTGTATGTATAATTATTTTTATACACCTCGCTTATAACACAATCACTTTTTCAATATGCATCATTTCTCGTCCTTTTCCTTCGTCGCAAGAACGGTGTACCTTGAAGTATCTGTTCGTTACTAACTGCTACTGTTTACGGCAAAAAATGACTATAAGCATTTGCATGTATATTCCGGAACATGAGAAAAAAGTTGATTTTGAACCAAAATAAATTTTGAACTGTCGACCAGCTTTTCAAGGAAACCATTCCACTGCGTGGCGTCCCGAGGAGCCGTAAACGAAAAGAAAGCAATTAATGTGGAGCGTTGTTTCGACGCAGGTGTGGATTTCCGCTGGTACGAGGAATGAAATTTATTTCGTCTATGTTATTTTTCAAATTTATGTTAGCCATGAAAGGCGGCGCCTTAATTAAAACCAGCAGGGTCCGCGCATCGCTTGTTTTTACACACGAACTCGCAGTTTAATTAATCCGCCGACGTTAAGTTCGCGTTATTCGCAGCATATATTTCGGAAGCAGTTAGGCGAACCTCCGGCCACATCAACGAAGACGACTGGCTCACTGTATGTCATTACGACGCGTATGTATATTGATTCGACGATAATCCCCGCGGAAAGGACAGTCCAGCGACGTGCTTTCACCCCCGTAATTATGAAAATGAGCTTGAACTAATTACTATCGTAACGTATGACGCGCGATCCATTCAACTATAGTGCTAATTAGAGACGATCAAGCGTTGTCGCCTGAATAACGATCACAATCAATACCTGGATCGTCTATGAATCCTCACCCCTGTACCTTACCCCTCAGATAGTTTCTCCAACGTGCAATAGAAATTTAAATAATAAGATACTAATTCTAAGATGACAGTCTTTTAGAAAATTTGTTGTCAATCATTTTGAAATCAGACTGTGGATTTTTTGTGCGTTCGTCGAACCTGTAATTTTATAACACACAAGGAAACAAGTTTAAATAATAAGATACTAATTGTAAGATAACTATCTTTCATAAAACTTGTTGTTAATCATTTTGAAATCAGACTGTGGATTTTTGTACGTTCGTAGCACCTGCAATTTTATAACATACAAGGAAACAAGTTTAAATAATAAGATGCTAATTGTAAGATAACTGTCTTTCATAAAACTTGTAGTTAATCATTTTGTAATCAGACTGTGGATTTTTGTACGTTCGTAGCACTTGCAATTTTATAACACAGAACTAAACATTTAAATTAACAAATACTTCTTCATTTTATTACATCTTAAATGATAAGAAATCGTTTTTTATAAATCTTATTGTGTAATAGATCTGTATATGTATCTAATATGCCGATCGTAATATGCGTTTGTAGAACAAAATGTTTTAGTGATCCTCGTTTGAGTAAAGGAATTTGGTTTTATTTCACCGTAACACTAACTAAAGCTACCATCACCGGTCAACATGACCAGTTCCAGATTTATTTCACGATTATTTTTATAATAAAAATAACTACCTAATAAATGATTGTATAAATATCTTTATAGTGGAGCACAAATTACAATAGGAACTTTACAAATAAAATCAATCTTGTCATTTTTGACAAGGGAACATGTAACAGTTACGTTTTAGGCTCGGTAGGTTTAGTGTTAAAATGCCGAAATGATTTTCTTGCCAACTGAATAATCTACCAATACATTTTAAGACCACCGTACAACTTGTCCCAATAATTGCCTATTCTAACCAATTTCCTTTATCCTCAAAAAAGGGAACGTATTCGTTCGAATCAGTTCAACTACCTCGTACATTCTATTCAGTTACGTCGCAAACATTCCCTTTTGTGAGCAGATGGTTCTGCAATCATTAGGTTGCCGGCAATTCCAGATTGAATGAAAATGAACGTTAGAACGAACGGCGCTGCTGTCGTCGGGCTCGTTTGATAGGAACCGGAAGACTAGACGGCATAAAAGAAACTAATCTAAATCACGTGCCGTTCGAATCAGTCGGACTGGGATTGCCGGTATACGAGAAAAGTCCCCGTGCCCCTCGCCTATTATTTCGACTATCGTAAAAGAATTGGTATGGCGGTCGCGCGGCCGTGTTTACGACGACCGAGGGGATCCGAAAGACGTAAAAGGGCACCGAACGAAATTACACAGGCCGGGCCGCGAAATGATAACGCGTCGGGACACGTTAATTTCGCCCGACGAAATTTCACGTGAGTCCGACTCACAACTAACTTTGACAGGGGACAGAGCCATTTCGTTGACTCGCGCCGCCGCGATTGCGGCACCGGGAGTGTACCTACACGGCTTGCCTCTCGTATGCGTTTCACTGACAAAGTCCGCTGGAATATTCGGATATTTTACGCACGCCTCTCGAGCCTCTCGGTTTACCAGCCTACTCCGTTGCGCTAGCTTGAAATTTTGGAAAATTGCGCGATAAGGGGGTAGAGTACCTTCTGATTTTATTATATTATATCAGTGTTACCAACCTCTGAGCTAGAATCCGAGAGTGGTTTCTCGGTTTTTTTCTCAATTTTTCCCCTACTCTTTGGACGCTCATATTATTAGATATAAACATAATCTCGTTAAATTATGAGCAGAGTGAAGTGTTTTGAACCTTCCTCTTTAGAATGAGCCCTCACACAGCTCGTAACATTAGTGTTACCAACCTCTGAGCTAGAATCCGAGGGTGGTTTCTCGGTTTTTTCTCAATTTTTTCCCCTACTTTGGACGCTCATATTATTAGATATAAACATAATCATCGTTAAATTATGAGCAGAGCGAAGTGCTTTGAATCTTTCTCTTTAGAATGAGCTCTCGCACAGCTCGTAACATTATAGATGACTGACCACCGATTAAATTTTGTCCGAACCATTTTTTTGCCAAATTATTGGTTCTCAATAAAAAATCGTGGTGACTGTTGGCATTTTCAGTGTGAGAATACAAACCCGGGAAATAGAACTTTTTACTTCTTTGAAAGTTTTGCTGCGAGAATACTGCGCTAGAAAGAATTTTTAACTTCAAGAAAATGAAGTTATAACACTGAAAATGACTACGCGTCATATGAGATAAACTTAAGATCTTAATCGTGTTTTTCTCGAAACTGTTTTCCGATCTTGCACCCAGTAGATGCATCTGGAACTTTTTATCCATTTAAAAAGAAAAAGGAAGTTTTAGGTTTAACGAGACGCTGTTTTCGCGTTTTTTAAAGTATTATAAAAGCGCACTTTAGATCGACAATAATCAATTTTTTTCGGTTAGGACAAAAATCTCTGTTAAATTAAATACAGCAGCATTTCTGTGTAATATAAAAAATTCAGTATTAATATAAATTAGTTTATGTTATCGGCGCACAGGTTCGATCAAAAAAAAACTTGTGGACCGAATTTGTGCGCCGATAACATAAACTAATTTTTATTAATTCGTTACGATCGACAAAACGAAATATTTATTACGTATTACGATTTAGGTTTTCTAAATACAATCATTGTTTCTTGCTGAGGTTTTCTCGCCGAAGTTGGTGTTAGCATTCGATCGATCTATCAATTTCGATTGTCACCATTACCGATCCTTCTTTATTTAGATTGATCTCCACTAAAGTCTTGCTATAGAACTGATTCTGAGCGAGAACTAACCAGACTTGGGCAATTATTATAAAGAAATAAATTATTTTGAATATAATAATCAAGATAATACTATATCATCTTACTCAGCCACATGTTATTTAAAAAAATCACGTGGGATTTTATTTGTCCCGGATGGTGTTAGAAAATAATACGCAACTCATTTTACAATTTCAACCACTTTTACTGGAATAATAATGTACACTACTAATTCTCTGTCTGCAACCTTATTTTTATCGATTCCGTACACAACTAGTTTTATTTCTGGTTGTTCACAAAGGGTTAAATTTATTTGTGTTAAAAATCCAATCCGACTATCTAAAAATTCAACAATTCGCGCAGAAATATGATTAAATTTCACTGTTCCTCGTTTACAGAATATTCTGGTCGACTGGAATTCTGTGATCAACATAATTTCTATATTCTAAACTCAAACTAGCCCCGACTGCAATTATTTAACACTAACCGTACCGATTAGAAAATGTGACTGGTATACTTTGTTCTATGTGTAAAAATTACGAGACTGAAGTTATTCATATTTTTCGTAATTTCTGTAATAGCATATCATTTAATAATTTCTAATGGGAGCACACACACACATCTTGGCAATGTCAATAATTGGACAATACAAAATGTGAAATCGGTCATTAGAGTTAAGTACTGAAAAAAAGTTGAAAAATTATTAAAATCCATTCTATAAAAGTAACTGATTTTCACCAATTACTCATACCTCGAAAAAAGAGGTCAAATTCCAAAGTTGCAACCCCTCTTAGTATACACACACTACCGGAAGTTTGGAATCACTTGCTGATTTTTGCAAAAATCGAATAATATATATTTATAAACTTTGAAATGATCTATCGTTATAATATCAAATATTAACTAGTAGAATAATATTTTTTTATAGATATCAGCATCTTCTTATGTCCATAATACTCTTGTTCAGTTTATACACCTAGCATAAGACAATGTTCGGAATGCACTTTTCTAAAAGCATATCTACGGCAATTTCTACACGAAGCATGGAAAAATATCAAATTAGAAATATTCCAGAAACTAATTGCCAGGGTGCCCTGGATATGTCAGGCTGTTATTAAAAATAAAATCGGTTTTTTTTTTATGAAAGAGCTCGAAGAAAACTACTCATTTCTTGATAAAAAAAGTAATACAAAATATAATTCATACTGCTCGCAAGTATTGGACAAGTCAATCTTCCTTGGCTGTTCTAAAGGCACATCAGTTCTTCTTATAAACTTTCTGTTTTTCTGAATTTACGCCGTGATTCCAAACTTTCGGCCGGTGGTGTATATTTTACGGTCCGACAAAAATCTGATATCCACCACAGATTAACGGGAAAGACTGTGGCGATGAACACGAAAATTTCGTGCGAGGTAGGAAAACTGGCAAGGGAAGAAATAAAGGGAGCGAAGGCGGACCAATTTTCTACGGCAATGTTACGGCATATTGTCAGTGGGGTTGCGAGAGCGCAAGAGAATGAGAGAGAGGGAGAGAGAGAGGGATGTACCGGTGCCAATAAGACCGCCGCGAATGGGCTTCCCTTAACAGTCAGCTTTATTGTAACCTTTATGTTTCGCGGAGAGCGGAGCCGTCGCGAAACGAATGTAGCAAGGGTGTGGGGATCTGAAACGCGTAATGATAACCGGGGTGCGTTAATGTGGGTCCGCGGACTCGCAATAAAACTGCGAGTAGGGTGGTCCGTGCCCACCGTCCCTGCATCAGTCGCCCTAGTCTCGCCCTTTCAGCGTTTGCCATTAGTTCCTCGAAATGGAATCTCGCGACGCGAACGGCCAAAAGAAGCAACCGGGATGACTATGTAGTTCCAAGTGTTGACGGGCCGTTGGCATAGGTCTCTCCCTTTCTCCACTTCTCTCTCGCTCTTTCTCTCGGGCACGGACCGATCCGTATAGTTGTTCTTTGCCCTCTTATATATTTTTTTTCGTCGGCATGATTTAGCACGACCGCGTTTCAAATTTTTATTCACCGCTTTTATTCTCGGGACACGTCGGCGTGACATCCTGAAAGCTTTTCGGGCTTGAACGTTTCACGGTTCGGCCGCGACATCCGAGTGATCGTTGGTTTTTTCCGCTCACGATTCGAATCACTGGTAATATTAATAATTCCGTTTGCTTCTTTTATTCAGTTGTTTATCCGGAACGTGTTATACGTGTTAGTAGGATTTTTGCCGTTCCAACATTCAGCGCTGTGTGAGATGTCTGATAAAGTTGGAATTTTTATCTTCTTTTATCGAGTTTTCGCTTTACTCTTCCGGTTTAGTTTGTTTCGCCCGGTTGTTTATTATTTGGTAACACTTGCCAGACGTGCGATGCGTTTTATAGGATTTTTGGTGTCCCGGAATTCGGTGTAGCAAGATGTTTAAAACAGTGAAATTTTGATATTGTTTTAGTTGTTGTTTATTTGGAGATTCCGAATGGTGAAGCGCTTATAAGTCTGCTGAGATTTTTATCTTCTCGAGCAATTAACCCCTTACCGTAATTTTCAAAAATTTTATTTCATCTTCGACTTTGTTGAAATCTTCATTAAAATTATTATATCTTCTTAGAACTTTTATTCATTATATTGATGTTTCCAAGATAAGTTGCTTTGGCGTTTTTCGACATTTCTGCAAAAACGACTGTTGTCGCTTTAAGAGTATTTATTTTTTTTAGTTATGTACATACAATTTCTGTATTTCTAAGTTTATTAGGATTAATCGCAAACTTTAATATAATTTTGTTTAATAAATCTACGGAATTGGCAATATTTAAATTTATGTAGTAGAGATTTTTAAATTTCTGGGTTTAACAAGTAATTTTAAGACAATTTTATTTTAATTTTAGCGATGAATTAATATTATTTTTCTATTAACATTCTACTGGTAATACTTCCGTGAATGCAACAATGCGTACAAGAGAACTAAAACCACTACATGTCCAATTACGAACCGCAGGTAATCTCCTTTTTACGGAGCAATCCGTAGAAACATTTATTCAGAAAATGAATATCGAGGTAATAACAAGTTCAACTTATACGTATTTCAGTTACGAAACGCATACCACTAACATGCCCGGTAATGAACGTCACTGTTCCGAACAAAAACATTCCGCATTGCTTGAATTTACTGAAAATTCTGCGGCTTCCGTTTCAATCAATTTCCATTTTATTCCACAAAATCTGATCTCTATTCGACAATGCACTAGTAAGAATGTTCGGAACATTTACATGCGTTAAAAGTTACTATTAACGACACCGACAAAGTTTTGTCGAAATCGATGTGTACGAGTGTCCGGGGTTTCCTAGTAAGGCAATATTTAATATATTAAAATAGTGTATAAATCCTAAACGCAGTCTTTTAAAAAAAATTTTTTTTGTAATATTGTATTGTCATCCAGTTTTGAACTATGTGGAAAGTTTCAAGTCTTTTGCTCATCGGGAAGTTAGTTTAAAATTAATTGCAATATTTGTACCGAACAAACAGACAAACAAGAAAGCGAGCCAATAAAAACGTGGTAAAACAAATTTAAAAAACGTGGTAAAATACTAAAAGTTAAATTTTACATCTTCCATATGTGGGCCTATACTGAAAATTTAAAAACTACGTTTTGTAGATCTGTGTTAAATTGTAAAGGTGTTTTCATGGAAATTTATTGAATGTATTTTTTGACTCCAGTATGCATTATGGTACAAATCACACAAAATATAAATAAACTTAAATTGTTGTTTTTATAATATTATACACTTTTAGTGTATAATGGTTTAGTGTTAAGGAGGACAGTGCACGGACAAATGTAATTTGCGGAATGTGTTGAACAGGAAACTCGGAGCGCAAAAAATAAATTCCACGATCTTATTCGCTGGATGATCGATTCCGTTACTATTTTTCAGGGGGCTGCACACTCTTACTGTCGAGAACAGCGGTCTAATTCCAAGGCAAACGTAATACCTTCCGCTAGGTTAACCGTATATTTCCTAAGTCCCCTTCTCTTGCACGATACTCCCTTGTCGCGGGGAATGACGGGGAATCGTAAAAACCCAGAGCAGGGTAACAACCCCAAAAACGTGACCCTTGATACGTAATCGGGGGTGAATTTCGGTGGCCGTTATACACCCGGAGAGAAACGTTCGAACGTCTGTGGCAGCTGAACAAAAAAACCAGAGAGGAATACGTGGAATTCTTGATCACGTCGCGAGCAAAAACTTTAATCTGAGTTTATCGAGTGTCGAAAAGCAATAACAAGAAGGAAACCCTTAACGAGCAACTTCCTTTATTGCACGCATAACAGAAAATACAGAATTCATGAACGCAATTTGTTTTGGCTGGGTTGTAGAGAGACTTTAAAATCCTCGAAGGATTACATATACCTACAAACTGTTCACAAGTCAAATCAATTAACCCTTAAGTGGTAAAATTCTGTATAACATTTCTCAGATACCTTCAAATATATTTGTATAATTTAGGACTACATAATCCAAATGTTCTAACAACGAGTTAAAGAAACTTGATTTTTATTATTATTTATTTACGATTTATACACAGAACTTTCGTTGACATCATGAACGACCCCAGAATACCAGTTAAGGGTTAACTATCGATCAGATTTTCTTACATTTTTTATTGATAATATCACTTTTACAGTAACAAGCATCTTTTGTGCAATGATGAATGATTTGAACTTTTTGAATATATTCAATGCAATACAAGTGGTTTCGAGAAATGAATAACACTGGTGTAATATTAGTTTTTCGTAGGTATATGCGTCAAGAATTTATTTCAACATATGAAGGTGAATTTTGATTTGCTAAATGAAACTATGTATTATTTATGCGCTAATCTATGTAGTTTTTATTCTCTATAAAAAAAAGTATTTAAAAAATGATTTGATTAGGAGCTGTTTTAATTTAAAAATTACAAAGATTTTCAGAAGCGGCGCAAAATTGAAAACTACGAAAATCTTTAAATTCTTCTACACGCACACCCATGCATACTCCAAGTCCACCATATTCCAATGAAATCGTAATCAGCAACATAAATATTCCGTTTTGTCGATCGCAACGAATTAATAGAAATTAGTTATCGGCGCAAACAAAGCAATTTTGCAATTTATAAAATTTTCCTCAACAAATGTAAAAAATGTAAAAATCGGCGAACATACATGGGAAAAAAGGCACATATAGATGGAATTGAGTGGCCTCCTCCTTTTTCGAAGTCGGTTAAAAAAAGAATGGAAAACGTTCTAATTTCCTGGCAATACCTCGTTCCAATCAAATGGCTTTCCGGTCTTTTCGAGGTTAATCGTACGAAAATTATAGGAAGGAAATCGTTTAACCAGAGCCACTGAGAAGGAAATTAGAAAAGCACCCGCGCAATTAATAAAAAAATGAGGTAAAGAGGCAATTTCCGGGTCGCGGTGATGCGGCTGTTGATATTTCGAAACGCTAGATACACCTCGGGGGATATCGGAAGTATATTACCAAAGTGCATCGCCCTGCCAATAATCCGCGTCGCTAATCAAAGCGATCTGCCGGAACAACCACGTGAAACATCAGTCGACCGGCGGCTGAGCTTGCGTTGCGCACCTGCTTTTACAGAAACGCGGGAATATCGGAGGGGGTTGAAATTTAAGCGGGACGAGATTCCGGAACGCGGTGATGCTTTTAACAGCTCGGATCGAGCAATTTTCGGGACGAGACGAATTCGCGAACGCGCGCCAAGTAGAAACGTAATAGAAAGTTCTGCAATTAGAGGTTATAATTAAAGAGGTTGAGGCAAAGGGATGAAGGGGGAGGAGTGGCAGCCCACCTTTCATCCGGCGAAGGAATCAGTGCGGGAAAAAATGGCCAGCTCGAAATTTCTTTGACTTTTTCATTGTACACGTTGTGGCTCGCCTTCCTTCTTGCGGCGTTGTTTGGCTTTTATTAGTGGCCGCGATTTAACTTGGTTTTAATCCGCCGCCTTTCTTCCCGGGGCTCGTCAACCAGCCAGGAACACATTTTCGAGATTTGCCCGATTGTTTCTCGAAATTAATCGGCTCGTTGCGCGGCTTTATTCCGCGATCGATAAACGCGGTTTTGTAAGGCGATGAAATTTTTCCAAGTACTGTGCTGAACACTTGGTGGAAATTTCGAGCTTATGCTAGTCAGTGCTGATCATTAAAAAGCGTTCCTTCAGTACAGAGGTTTTCGTACGAAGTATGGACGAATAATAATAATGATAATTATAATTTCTACGTGTAATTACAAAGGAGGGTTTTGCTTTGATAAGTACTATCTGCGCACAATCTGTGCACAAAAACAAAGGATAATAGCGGCACAAATAATGGAAAGCTGATTTTAAATATTTATATAACGATTTTAAATGCGTTTTTTAGGATGTGCAGTTTTACTGGTAATGTAAGGACGAATAATAATTTTTCATGAAAGCACCCTTATAATTTCTACGTGTAGTCACAAAGGAGAGTTGCTTTGACAAGTACTACCTGCAGACAATCTGTGCACAAAAAGAGAAACAATAGCAGTACGAACAACAGAAAGCTGATTTTAAATATTTATATAACGATTTTAAATGCGTTTTTTAGGATGTACAGTTCTTATGGTAATGTATGGACCAATCACCGATAAACGAAACATATTCTTCGGAGTTTTTTTTTGCAAAAGTGTTCATTAGATCAACCTAACAATTTAGCTGTATTTCGATTGTGCCTGTCGTTTACTTTAATGGAGAAATCAACCCTTCTGTACTTTTCGGTAACTGCCTATAATTCGCAAACCACAAAAGATCGAACAACTATTAAAGTGAAAGTTATATCAAATCTTTAGTCTCATAAATCTGTCCAATAAATTTGAAAAATCATATTATTGAAAAAAAAATTATAAAAATGTTCTTCCCAAGAGAATTTTTGCACAGACTTATGGTCCCACAGATACGATATAATTCTTATTGCAACCACTTTTTGATACCCTTTTTTCGATGGTGATTTCACTTACGTAGAAGGGTCGGTTTGGATAAGATGTTACAGCTGACGATAATAAATGAATTCAACGATCTACTACGTTATTACGTTGAGCCTTTAATTAACGCGAAAATAGCTTCTCCCAACTTTTCGGGCCAAGCACCTCACTGTTATAATACAATGGAAAAGGTCAACAATTCACTTTGCAGTTGTGTAGACACAGCGAACAGTTGTCGATCAAAGTTGTTTTCAGTTAAAGGCGTTGCGGCCAAAGTTATTGTCGGTCAAATCTGGAGTCGGTGAAGTGTCGTTGGAAAAACCGTGTCGCAGAAATGTGTGTCGGTGATTTTCATGGGATCCCAATTTGTCATACAGGGTGTCCCAAAATTCGTGTACTTCCCGGAAATGGGAGGTTCCTTGGGTCATTTGAAGCAACATTTTCCTTTACAAAAATGACGCCAGCGGCTTTGTTTAGGAGATATTAACAAAAAAACACGGACCAACCAGAGCGCTGCTACAGCGGATTGATCCTGGCTCGGCAATGGCGCCGCCACGCTAAGCGGAACCTGTCGCTGAGTCGGACTCCGTTTGCTCTAGCCGCGCTCTGATTGGCGGCACGGTCACGTGACGCGTTCCGTCTTTGCCGTGCATGTATCACAATGTCACTCGATTAATGAGATTAATGATGAATGAGAGAGAAAGGGTAATTTCTCCCCTCAATTCTGATGAATCTGGTCCAACGACGGGCTGTTACTTCTGCAGCCTTGGCCTAACACTGTTTGGGAGCCAACCCGATTAACCCGAGTACCAACAATTGATGTACAATTTATTGTTCTTAAGTTTTTAATTAAAATTATTTTAAAAAATAAAAAATTTTATTTTTACTTTTTTTTATAAATTCGCCACTGGTGGTATCGTTAAAAATATCTTTTAAAGCATGTAAGTTCCGAACATTCCCATTTGCGTGTGGTCGAATAGGGATCAGATTTTGCGGAACAAAATGGAAATTGATTGAAACGGAAACAATGCGGAGTTTTTGTTCGGAACAGTGACGTTCATTACCGGGCATGTTTGTGGTATGCATTTCGAAATTGAAATACGTTTCAGCTTTTCCCCCTCCATTCGAGTAAATTCCCCTCGTCTGGCGACTCTAGTCCAGCGGTGGAGTGTTAGGGACTATAGGGGCCCTGTGCTAACACCGTCTGAGGGCCCATCTAATTAACCCAAATTAACTGATTATATTTTTATCGAACAGTATTAATCGAATCTGCTGTATGAAATATAAAATGCTTATTGGACTCGAGGTGCTGTTACTTTTAACGGTAAAAGGTTATGCTGAATGCAACCAATAACTCCGTAAAACACGTATCGATGAAAATGCGAAACAATTTGTCCCCGGAACGTCCGTCGTAACAGTTGGTTTCCAGATTTTCGGGCGAGCAGGGAAATATGAAAGTTTGTTGAATAACGCGATCACGGACTCGTCGAGTTTTTCAGGTTATTGATTGGAAAAGCGTGATGCGATTCCGGTGTAACGTAATTCCTCCGGTTTGCTTTGATGCGAGCGGTGCACGCCGTTGTATTTGCAGCATTAAAATCGATGCCGTGAAATTAGTGACGGTAATGTAATGCCGAGAAACGGCCCCGGGCTCATAAAAACGTGAATATTAACGCAGTCGTAAAAACAGCGCGACGAGTACTATCGATAATTTAAATTTATCGGACGGCACAAGCAGCGCTTCAATTTATGTCAGTACATTGATTTCAATTCACCGGTCGGGCCCTTTTCAGGTACCAGATGAAAAATTTTTCGACGTAGATGCGATCCCAGTAAATGGGAAATTACACGGCGCGACGAATAAATGTTGAGAGCCTATCCGGTCTACATAAACTTCAAATAAAAATATACATAAGTAAACTTCAAACAAAAATATACTGAAAAAATTAGTTGTTGAATATTCCGAAAACTTTAAAAATTTTTATTTCTGAAGAGGGTGCTCTAGTTTTAGGGGTTGTTTCGCACGAAACTATCGGAATTTTTTCAGAGAGATTATTCTACCCTTCGGATTAGGATTTTGCACACATATTTACTGGTATATGAAGCATATCTGTGATTTATTGAAAGTAAAAAGCATTAAAATTGAATGAGTTATATATTTTTTTATTTATTTTATTGAAAATGAGAACGTACGAGGAAGTATATTAATTAGGACGAATTGACTTGAGTATTTACACAATGCGACGACATATTGAATTCAAACTATTAATTTTACTGTATTTCTCCGCGTTTATCGTGTTAAAGAGAATAAGGAAAAAACGACGGATTTAAAATTTTCTTATTCCAGAGATAATAGAGCATGAACTGGAAGATCGTTTCAAAATTTCATGCCGATTAATCCACTAGAACTCGAGACATCATGGCTACCGTGTTGAAAAATTGGTTTCGAGAGAAACGCGTTTAAAGATTCAACTAGGAATGCAACGCAAAAATTTGATATTTAAAAATGAAAACCAGATTGGTTTTAGTTGTCGTCAAAGTAAATGCAGATTTAGTATTTTTTATTTGTGTTGGACTGATATTAAGTCATTTACATTCACATTTCTGTGAATTAGTTTCAAGTCATTACGATTGGGGCGAAGTTGAATTTTTCAAATAGGGATTATTACATTTTAAATAATTTTACATATGTGCCTAAGACGCGAAATTGAAATGCAAATTGCGTTACGTCGGAATATAATGCTGTGCTCTTTATTAAAAAATCGGATCTTGTGGATGAATTGTTCCAACAAAATGAATTCCACGTTACGCTGACAACGGATGGTAATGGAAAGATACAAATTCGTATGATATTGCGATCAATATTTTTTAATTAAACCAAATGAAACTTTACGAGCAATAAATTCTGCAGGAAAAAAGTGCTAGAATGAGAGAATAACGACCGCACGCCGTACATCAGGTGAAATCTGATGTAGTCAATGTGCAGTAATAGTAGAAACCCATCGAATAAAAAGCTTCGACCGCAAATGATATCGAAAACATCGACTTTCAATCATAATTTTATCGAATGACTTTTCGAAAAACATAAATAAATCATTCCATTGAATTTTCTGCATTTTCTGCACAACAGCAAAAATTATGAAAAATCACACTTTACGAGAGAGAGAGACAGCGTTCTTTTTGTTAATAAATAGTATACATCTGAAAACCAACTAAAGTATTGAAACTACAACTTAAAAGTAAATATTATCTGTTTTCAAAGCAATAAATTTATGTTTTAGCTATGTACACCGTTTCCGTTTAAAGTAGAATTAAAATAATAGCTTCAGAAATTTTGAAAAAGAGGTCGATCAAGCGAAAATAGATTTCCTTTCGCAGAAACATATTTCACAACTCTACTTTCGCAAAACAGTGTTCACTTATCTGTAAGATATTTTTAAGCCCCATTTTTTCTAAAAGTAAATGTTGCAAATTCAAACGTCTTCGGAAATTTCCAGAAATTTTTCTCGTAAATAAAACTATTATAAATTTTAACAGAGAACTCCATAAAAATGTATGTACGTCTTTTTTTAGTTTTGTGTAACAAAAATGAGGAACAACTTTGGTTCTGTAAATTTCCGATTAACGAGCCCGATGTTATGGAAAAAAAGTTAAATAAAAGTGTATAATAATTGAGTAGTAAATCATTTTCAAAATATTGTAATTTTATGCAAATAAACCTACCCTAGAAGAAATATTTATTACGATGCAGATATATATCACTATTTCATAATAAATATTCTGCAACAGTAAAAATAACAATTCGCGCCAGATTTACTATAGTTCCGTATTTTCTCGTTTGAAAAGCGAGGTAATACAGCTTCGGATTAAGCGAATCAGTGTTTCCTATTATTATATTTACCAGAGTGTCGCAGTCATGATTACAATATTAATAATTTATCGCGCTTTGTGGAATAAGATTAATTCAAATTTGAGATTAATACTCTAGACAACATTGGCGTGGCAGTCGTTAAAATTTAACATCTATATTATTGTACATTTCACTACATTTATTAGACTATTAAATGTATAATTACATGCACATCCACTCATTTCCGTCACAAATGTAGTGATTAATCCAATTGTTTGTCAAACCTTCGGCTAATTTACCAATCTAGTTTTTTAAACATTTTATTCAACAAATCAATGTATATAAGGGTTTTACATTGATCAGCGCAGTGGTATATTCTACATAGCTTTTCTGTACTTATAACCTTATAGATTGCCCGGTCCCATGTTGACGCTCTCAACCATTATTTATTGCATTAACTTATCCTACCAGTCTTAACTATTTTATATCTATGGCTTCTATACTAATTCACATTTGTACTTTGTTTTCTTGCAAACTCTTGCAATGGGTTTGATCTACGTTTTAACCCTTTGCACTCGGGTGTCCCCTCTGAGGCACCACTAAAAATTGCTACACCATTATTGAGAATATTGTTTACATTATCAAACATATCGATATCGAATTAATTACTAAACATTTAGGTATTGTATGAGGTATTATACCAATTTCATATCCATAAAATAGAAGAAACCATAGGGAGTGTAAATTGCCAAGTCGCAAGAAATGTTTAATTTTCCAGTCAAAATAGCTCCGAGTGCAAAGGCTTAACTACTGTAAAACCAAATCTTTGCATTATCGGAAAATGAGATCGCGCTTACCTAATTACATGTACATCTACTCATTTCTGCCATAAATGTAGTGATTATCTCAATTGTTTGTCAAACTTCAGACTAATTCACCAAACTATTAAACCCTTGCAATGGGTTTCATCTACGCTTTTAACTACTGCAAAACCCCATTATCGAGAAATGAGAAAGCGAATCCCAGATCCGTGCAACCTCGGAAAAACGAGTTTACCCATTAATACAAAAAAAACGAAAAAATTGCATTAAATTTTTCATTCTGCGAAGGGTTTTACAAATAAGCAAATTCGAATATACATCGGCGTCTGCTCACCGCGAGCTGCAAACACGCAACAGTCGTCGACTTCGGTTCTGGTTTCGCTATGCATAATTACGTCTGACGCATGACGTACCCGCGCTACTTACCGCGAAAGTTTTCGCGAACATCGAACCGCTTAGAAGCCGCGCGCGCGAGACGTCCCTCTCCCTCCCTCTCCTTCTCTCTCTATCTCTCGCTCCACTTTGATGTCAACTCGCGTATTACGAAGGAAGCTTTGAATAACTATCCTAAGTTTCCGCGACGAAATTCTCATAAATTTGGGGAGTAGCAAAGAGCTGACAGTTCAAGGGGTCGCGCCAGTTCGACGAAGTCTTTCCTACGCGATCGCGAGCTATCAACTTTTGCTTTATTTGTCGATCAAACTAATAAACTTTTCAAACGGTGGCACGGCTATAGAAACGACCAGGTATCCCGACTGCACTTGCGAATTGGTGAAACGATGTCGTTAGTTTCACGTTTCCAATCAGGAAAATGGGAATTTTCGGGAACCTGCCACTGTCCCATCGAAATCGATACTTCTAACGGGTAATTTCATTTTATTTCATCAAATTCATATACAATGTAAAGCGTTTATCTTCTGATTCGATATCTTTGGCCACTGCAAACGCCGCACAGTGGGATATTTGTCCGATTTCAGCGGTCATAGCTTGTTCAAAATTTGCTCAATATTGAAACTGATGTAACTTTGCTTTTATCCAAATTTGATGAAAAAAGAACTATTTTACAGCTTGAGATTTAAAGATTGAGAAATCAGCTATAAAACACGGAGCCAGATGTAGTCAGATCCAATTTTTCTGGCATCTTACTCAGAAAACTTCAAAGAATACAATGACATAGAAATGAACACCGGGACTCATCCGAAAGTATAACAAAAGCATTACCAAAGTCTTAGAATCATCAAGAAAGTGAGTCATCGTTGTTTATCTTTAAATATTAATAATTACAAAAATGTATAAAGTGCAAAAGCGAATTTCTCTTAAAACTATACTCTATAGTTAGCTAAACAAACTTCTATAAAACAAAAATCAGTTAGTATATGTAAATAGGTTCCATGGAAATCACAGACACAAAGACCGACAACGACTTTAACCAACAAGGATTTTGACCAACACGAATTTGACCAACAACGATTTTAGATTCATTGTCGGTCAGAAGAGTCTGAATAGAAGAGATTGCATCTGCGAGGTCGCTGAGTTTAATGAAACTTTTTGTGGTGATTCTAGAGCAATGGTTAATAAATAAGTTATAAGTAAGTCCAATTGTCTAAAAGACAAGTTTACAAAAGATTCATATTTATATTTGAAAAGACATTTTCGCATTTCCAATCGTCTAGTGACTTTTGGACCACCCAGTACTATGTAAACAATCTTAATAAGGGCAGCGGAGAAACTATCAAACAAATGTAGCGATACATACAAAATGATAGATGCAAGAGTAAGAGACTGCACATCCAGCAAGTAGTATAAGTGTACCATGCGTCAGACACAATTATGAGAGTTACGAGCGAAATAATTACTCCAGATCTCTTATGTGTCACTTTAACCTGTTGGAGCCTGATGTTTGGTATCATGCCAAGCCTGATGGCTATCATCATTAGCGAGGTTTTCATCGCAAATAAACAATTAGCTTAATTGAGAGAGATCACGTATGCAGGCTGAATTGGTCATATTTTGTTGCACTTTCTACTGCGCTCATTTCTGCTCTGGATGAACGCATTCTTGCTATTTTATAAATGTGCTACTATACTCTGAAATGTAGAACTTGCTATAATTTCTTTAATGATGAATATAGTCATTTTTGTGTTAGAATTATAACATTTTTCCTTACTACATTTCCAGTTTTATTCAATCCATTCAATTATGACGAAATTCGTAATTTCGTATTTGAAGCGTATATACCAAATGAATTAAATTAAATTTCTTTAATGATGAATATAGTAATTTTTGTGTTAGAATTATAACATTTTTCCTTAATACATTTCCATTTTTATTCAATCCATTCAATTATGACGAATTCATAATTTCGTATTTGAAGTGAATATACCAAATGAATGAAATAAATAAGAAATTTTAAATTATCTAATGCACAGATTGATTGAATTTTAATCTGAGTACGAAGATTAATTTGAACAAGTAGCCAGACAATATCAGCTTTGATATGTGTATTTTTACATAGAAAATTACATGGTGTAGGACAGTAAACATTATTGTAACCGGTGTGTCAATACTTAAGACTTTCTATCACGTTCAATAAGATAAATAAATAGATTCAAGGAATTTTTAGGCTCGAATGTATAAAATCCATTAATATTACTGAATATACTACTAGTATTAGTTACTAGATAGATGATTTCTATGCAAAATAAAAATTTTCTACCTAAATTACAACAAACTGGAACAATGTAGAAATTTATTTCCTTTCTAATATGTTCAATGGGTTGAAAATAATATAACAATAATATGTTCTGAATGTTTAAAATTACACCTACTAATTCTTGTCATAAATGCATAAAACGTTGATTGTTCTTTGTGCCTGAAAATAGTATAGTATTTATTCAATATTTCATTACTAATAAGTAGACTGATGTTTATTTATTTTCAATTTTTGTAGATGAATTTTAAGAAACTGAAATAAAATAGAATTTTGTTTTCTGTGGTAGTTGTCTTTTCAGATCTGAAATAAATTAAAGTTGTACTAAATACTGTCATATTTTATATTCTCGCATTTTTTGAAACTGTTTAGAAGCCAGAATTGCATAAAGATTCGCGGTCTATTAATAAGGGACGAATGGTATCCCTCATCAGATACACTATCATAAGGCATACAGAACATTCACATAATTAAACTAATATATTTTCCAGAGAGGTTGACTATGTGGAAAGAAAGCAAGAATCAAAAGCTTCGAGCGTTTCACAGTCAACGCAATCGTGAAACCGATGTACAGTCATTTTTTTATAAAACACTATTCCCATATAAAACCATTCAATAATTAGCGGTATAGTGACTTTTAAAGTCCCATAAAATCAAGAAACGAACAAAACAATTTCAATATCTTGTCTATTACCGAGTCCATGACCACCAACAATTGATTTTCAAATGAATTCGCCACTGCATCCAACCATCAAACGACCCCCGCAAAAAAAACCGTATCGATCCTCGAATTCGGTGCTCTACTATACACACCTGCCGTTCCTCTGATTGATAAAAATAGCGCGGATTCTGGACGTGTGCACCGGTTTCATCTCAATTCTCAATTACTATCGATTCCTAACAGCAAAGCATGATTGTATTCAAGGTACATACGAATACACAAGTAACAAAGTGTATCAATTCGTAAATGATACCTGCTCAATAATATCGATTCTTCACAGGCACATACAGTCAAATAAAAAGTGTTTGAAAACTTTTAAAACGACAATTTTTTACAAATGTACAAAACGACCTGATTTTATGTTGGATTTACACGAAAATATAAAAAAGGCACTTTTTAAAACTTTTCCATTTGGGCCTGTAATGAAAGTCTAAAATATTTATATTTACAGCATGTGTATAACTAACATTGGCCTACAAAACGAAATTTTAAATGTTTATTACAGGCACAAATAAAAGAGTTTTAAAAAGTGTCTTTTTCATTACTTTGCGTAATTCCTACAAATTGAAATTTTTATCAAAATTGTTTTTTCCACGTTAAATAATGGAAAACAGATCGTTTGATTGTAATTGTAAAAGAATTGTAAAAGAGTTGTCTTTTTAAGAGTCTATTTATCGATCAAGGTAAACGCCATTATAATCAACATATTCTACCGCCGAATTTCAAATTTCAAATGTTTATTTTTTAGATCGTTCACGTTCATCATAAAATTGTCATCTTCATTTTGGAGTTCAAGGTCATAGAAAGTAAAGAAATGCGATAATACTTATGGTTTTGGTAGTAAATGAAACATACGTACTGCAAACAGTAGAGGAATGCGTAATATTTACCGTTTACTTCACTGAGTTTAATCACTGCTTGAAGGGCATTTCTCTACTTTCTATGACCTTGAATGACCTTATGTAATAGGTCGTTGAACTCGTTTTAAGATCCTCTATCGTGATACGGAAGCCAAAACATACCGATCCATTAAAAAAAATGGCGGTGACCTTCAAATGTCCGAAGTACGTCCACCTGCAAAAAAAACTACTATCGCCACCGAATAGCCCCCTTCGTACTGTGCAATCTATTTCAGCAAATATTTCTGTGAAACTTATAGTTTCAAAGATATCTGAGGTGCTAATAGTTACTGCCCCACCCTGTATATAATTAGTGTCGGTTAATTCTTCATTAATCTTTAACAAAAATATTACAGTTCTACATAGTATTTAAACGAAAGTAAGTACGTGATTTTACTTTACGCGATAATGGCTGCATAGATTTATACAAATTACATTCTAACGGTAACTAGAAGCATGCACATAAGTATATCAAAGCAATAGACTCGATATGACTTACAGATACTGCTCTCATGAAAAGCATCAAACCTCAATAGTTTCTGGCGAGTCTAGCTCGTCATTGTCAGTTTGTTCAGGAAGGTTATGACGAGCTGGACTCGTCATTTCCGTTCAAGGGGTTAATAAAATCGAAAAT
This sequence comes from Lasioglossum vierecki, assembly GCA_028455595.1. NCBI lineage: Eukaryota > Metazoa > Arthropoda > Insecta > Hymenoptera > Halictidae > Lasioglossum > Lasioglossum vierecki. The sequence goes on along the minus strand of CM052337.1, from coordinate 406,125 downwards.
GATTAGCAAACCTTTAATATCTGGACCACATAGGAAGCATCTTATATAGGTTGGAAGACAGTACTTGTGTTGGAATGGAGTTGAAAGTAGTGTATCACATTCGTCTTCATATTTATTGTCATAATGCTTAATTACATCTTAATGCTGAAATCATACGTTCCATATGCACCAGGCAAATGCTTAAAAACGATGAATAGTATCACTCCGATCGCCAGTTTCGCGGATAGAAGTAGTAAATGTCAGACGGCTGCGCGAGCTGGGTGTTAAAGCGAGAACTCTGTTCCGCGGAATCGAGCTCAAAGAAATTTGATAAAAGAAAAACCGGAGTGCAGAGGTTGGCGGAGGTGAGGGTGGAAGTGAGCGACTGGAAAACAGGAAAGAGATTAATTCCCCCTAGAACGAGAAAGTTTCGATGTCTCGAACGGGAGGACGCGATAACATCAGCTGCCAAAGATTCCCTGGTTCCGAGTTCTTTTCCAGGGATGAACGGGGTGCCGTAAATGGGGCTGGGGAAAGGGAGGGGGTTGGGGACGCGTGTCGTTCGATTCGAAAGCATCAGTTCTCCACCCCCGGTCTCGCGAAACTTTTGCGCTCAAGGCGTCGCGAGACACGGCTGGTCGCCTGCTCGAGTGATCCAACGAAAATTGATCCGGAAAAGCGGGATTTATGGAGTCCACCGCCGCGCACCCTTAACTTTTCCGCTTCTAATATCTACCCGAGGACCAGGTGAAACGCGGAGACGTAATCTCGTCCGTGTTGCTGCCAGAGGTTCGGCAAAATTGCAGAATCCTTTTGCTCGAACCGGCTAACCATAAATTTCGCCGGGCCACGTTGAATCTTTATTACCGCGGTGGAGAGCCGCGGTGATCGGATAGCAAACGATCCTTGTCACGGTGTGCTTTTACGAAAAATTAGCTCTTGAATGACTGAGGGGAAGCTTGACAAGCTGGCCCGGTTACGGAATATTAAAAACGTACAGGGGATAGCGTAATCGGTGTCCCTGCTGCTTGGAACAGAGCGAGTCTCTATGAAAAATTCACGGAAAACAGAGACTAAAGGCTTGCGTAGAGTACATTGAGGTTAACCGTACCGATTTTCCTAAATACTCACGAAAAATTGAGGTAATTGGGTGTTGCCACAATTTTCTACGCAAAGAAAACAGCTGTGACATAATTTTTCAACAACTCTGGAAAAACTTTGCATATATCCTGACAAAATAATTATTTAAACACTTACCATGGATTTTTTATCATAACAATTATAACCATGAACTTTTTTCATTTTAATTATCTTGTGCCCCACGTTTTTAGTTTAAAAAGTTAGAAGTATTTTTGTAGCTATTTAAAATTCCCAATGAAAAATTCTCAGGACCAACTGTATGGGGCTAGGAAAAATTATTTTATAGTTTTGAGTCCGTCTTGAGAACCAGGTATATTAATAATTAAAAATAAGTAAAACAATAGATCAGTTCTACGTGGCTTTAATAAACATTATTTTAACGTGATTTTGCCAACGTTGCAATTACTTTGAATACCTATTTCCAATAAAATACTTTGTTTCTCTCGCTTTTCTCTGATCGAAAAGTTAAAACTTATTGTAACGCCACGTGTACCACGATTGGTACACGATCACTTATGGATTGATGTAATGCTATATTGTGTGTATATCAATCTTTAGCCAAAACGTTGAATGGCCTGAATGGAAAGTCGAGCAAAAACGGCTTGGCACGGAACGTGTTAACAAAGTTATCGTCTTTTGACAGCGTCCGAATATTAAGGATGTTCTGGAGGTACAATGAGAGACAAAAGTACGAGAAATTCGAAATCCATCAATATATTAGCAATGAAACCCATTTATGAGTACATTTTGCATTATAAAAATAGATTAATTTAAATAGCTTTCGTTGAATTAGTAAATTTCATGTTATATTTATTTTTTAATCAAATTGCTTGTAAGTCACTTTTGCGAATGATTGTACCCTCTGATTTGAACTTCAAGATAATAAATTTGTGATATTCAATATATATAATTACACAATAAAAAGTTCAAAATAAATTAAAAATACCTTGGTTAGCAATTATTCATAGTTATTACTGAAATTTGCGTAAAATTATGTTCTGATAATAACAAAAAACGTGACAACACAGTGCTGCACTATACTCAGCTGTATTTTTGTATTTGGGAGTAACTTAAGATATTTTGATTTTAATTAATAAATATTGAATACTGGAGATAGAACTGTACAGGTCTTAGCAAATCGAAAAAAGATATCTAGAACATTTTTAGTATCATCAGCAGTTTCGAAGAAGTTCGAATGAATCAATTTAAATAGGACACCCTGTACATTAACAAGAACTAATAGCAGCTTTATTTTACTTTTACAATTGTAGAGAAAAAAAATTTCTTTCGGCAGAGAAAAGAAACTGATCTGATTTTATATCCACGTCCGTTATTTATGAAATAACAATTGGAAATGGGAATTCGCATAAATATTGGCAATAGTGAGATCTTTGATATAGTACTCACCACTAATATTTGTGAAACTTGGAAGATAATTCATTGTTCCATTACTCAATAGCGATGCTTACCTGAAACGAAAGAAAAATAACTGGTGAAAATGTAAGCAAAAATGAATAATAATGATTATCGTGTATATTAAGTAACTTTAATGTTTAAAATGGTACTTCAAGTGTGACCCTAGGAATCATTCCTTTCAAGAGAGCACAACACTTTTGGGACAGTCCGTATGTATTTGAAATAGTACATGTATTATGTGAACCATGATAGTAACAGTTTATAATTTTTTGCTCTGTAACTGTTTAGTGAATCCTAATAAATTTTGAACATACTTAATTACATAATTTCTACTATATACGTATAAAAAATGGAGTTTCTAGTTGCGTTTTTCAAGGTTTAAATAGGGTTTCAAGTGGAATTTTATGAATTCTCCATAAGAAAACGTGTTAAAATGTGCAATCTTTAAGTTGCTATAAATATTAAACGGTGCAGTGAATCGAACCCAAACTTTGGAAATGTGGAAATTCAGTAAGAATTATACCTTGTCAAATTTTCCAAAATTCTAACAATTCTCTGAATCTTGAACGACAATTATTTTAAACTAGAATTAATGTTATCGGCACACTGGTTCGATTCATTGGAACATAAGCAAATTTGCAAAAATATCACATGAAATTTAATTCAACGTTTCGGTCTCAATCTAGACCATTTTCAAGAATAGAAAATTTCATTATTGTGCGTCTGTAAGAATTAATCAAAGATATTATTTTGTATAAATTATAGAACGGTTAGGCAAACGTGTTTTCACATAAATAGAGAATAGAAAAGGATTTAGACGCAAAAAATGTGAAAAGACTCACATGCTTATAAGAAAAGGTATTAATTTACATTCTTAAAGATTACGGAACAACATGTTTCCAAGATTCTGTTGCGTTTTTATATACCTCGAGAACATCCTTAATGGTAATCAGTGTGTGCACCTGCCGTAAGTAAGCAATTAATCGACTCGTAGAGGACGCGAGAACTCCGTGTGAATTTTACAAATTGAACAAATCCATGCTTCTGTAGCCGATTGTGTACTCGATTCTTTATTGCACTGCAGGGGAATCCGATAAGTCGATACTCGAGGAGAGACAGGCTAAGCGATTCACGCCAATTTATCTCGCGCCGTCTCGAAGCGATCGTTAGTTTCGCCAAATAGCGTTTATCGGTCGCAATCGAAGCAAGCCCGTCACGTGGATAGGGAAGCCAACCAATCCGCTGGCTCCGTAAGATTTTCGTTCGTTTGGCGAACACGCGACGGTCGAACATGGTCGTTTTATTGCTGAATAATTCGCGTATTCAAAACGTCGCCGTCGGGCGTCGCAAATCTAATCCCGGATGGAGGACAAAGCTCAATTTATTAACTGTCCCGGCATCGAGAAGACGAATATCCTAGGGAGGTCCCATAAAAATGCAATTCGCGACGACGATTCGCCGTGGAACGTTGTCTTTGGCTAGTCTCCTAGTCGCCGTTCCCCTTTATCCCTCAGACCGGACTCGCAATTTCCTGACTATTCGCATCTATTACCTTTTTAACCTTTTTGCGATAGAAAAGGAAGCGACTCGCACCGCCACGGCCACGCAGCGTGGAGAAGCGACTGTGTAGATTAAAAGTTGGCCCATCGTGTGAAAAGCTTCTCCGGCTCCCGGAGCTGTGTTAGTGTTTCAACTGACAGACTGCGGAATGTCAGGAGCGAGGCAAAAGGCGGAGCTGGATCATTTCCGACCCGTGATGGAATTTTTTATTTATCTGGAAATACATTTTCCTGACGCGCCTCTATCTTGAGGTTTCAAGCGGCGCGACGTCTCTCCGCGATCATTTCTCGGCCGGCGGCGCTGCTAATTAATGCTCGATAGCGGACAAAACTGTTTCATCATGTTGAAAAGCCAGTTTTCGCTTTAGTGAATGTTTTCAAATTAATGAGAAATTGTGACGAGCGAAAAATAAAATGTAAAACAATATTTGTGTTTTCCGGTTTATGAGCCCGGCTAAATCAATACCGTGATTAGTTCGAGTTGAAATTATAGGTCAACAGTATGTATATTTAGTCGTTTTTGTAAGCAACTGTAAAACTTTTTGTAAACAAAGTATTACGAGTCTAAATTAATATTGGAAGTCAAACAGTATTTATACTTCTCGTTCGTGAGTTTAAATTAAAGTCAATATGAATGTATTATAGGTTTAAGATAAAGTTAAAAGTTAAGGGGGTGCCGCGTTTCTTTCTTTTTCGGTAATAAATAAAAAATTAATAGTAATTGTAACAAAATAAAAATTGATTTCCCTGTTAAGTTGCTATATTCATCTGTAGTCATCTTTTTATTGTTTTAAATTATACGCTTATTTTCAACATAAATGCATAAGATCCGCAGTCCAGTAATGAATTTAAAATAAAATTACAAGTTGAAAGAACATTACCTTTCCCCTTTCATAAGCAAATCAAACTACAGTAATCTGTAGTTCCTCAATCTAGTTGAACATATAGTATAATACCGTAAGGTATAATAATTTATAGGCGCAATTATTTCTTGAAAATGATCGAAAGTAAGATCAAAACGTTGAAGGTAATGTGGTAATTTGCAAAAATGTTTTTAAATAACAATTGATCGAACCAGTGCGCTGATACCATTAATATGTTTGTTATTTATATATTTATATATTATATATTAATATATTTATTTATATATTTATTATTAACAACTCTACGATCGATATAAGGAAATATTTACGTTAATCTTTATATATAAAAATAAAATTACAAGAATCCAGAAACAAACGAAATCAGAAATGATCGAACCCAAATTATGTAAAAAATCTTTTATGCCAAAATTGTTACATCACCAAGGGAACTTTTGAGATACTAAAAGTGTTTTGTGTAATAATTATTTTAGTAATGTTCTTTAAATATGTCCACGTGGATTTAAACTTCTTTAGGAAAAGAAATGAAACCTAATACTCCAGCAAACACAATGTTCTGCCAGTTTAATTACCTACACGGCATAATCGGAACAGCGCAAGCGCTCGAATAATTTATATTAAGCCCTTAGTGTACAACCTGTGTTGAATACACAAGTCTGATGACGAGATTTTACCCATAATAAATTTCAAATCCGAGATTAAAGTTTCATTTTTACCCATGTGTGTTGAACAGTTTTCTTCACGCTTATACAGTATCCTCTGAAATATTAAACAGTACTAATGATTCTTTGCCAATCGGATGTAACAAACTTTGAAACGGATTTGAACTTCGTAGATTTCCTCGCGAAGAAACAGTCATGCGTTAAGAGATTACTCGAAACAATTTTTCTAAAATCCGGTTAACGTTCACGCAGAATTACGAACAATTTTTCTTTCGCGGAATTATAAATATTTGAAATACACGTAAAGTTATCAATTGAAACACTTTTTGTGCTCTAAAGTTTAATCGTAAAGAGTAACATAAATAACACTATTCACTGCACTGAAATTTGTGTGACCACCTTCGATATCATATTCTCCTTATGTAAACGTCGATATTCGAAAATATTCGGCCTTCTGATTTGTCGTTGATTTGTACTACTGAATTCCATGCCACCTCTTTCGGTATAATGTTGTCCTACTAGAAATCCAAACATTCCCAAAAATATTGAAAACTCTTTTAAAGATTTACAGACGCAGTTGTTTCCTCTTTATGGAAAAGGATCCATATTAGGATCGAAACGTAGAAAGTTTAATCAAACTAACAAAATTGCTTTAATTTAATTTCTGATCAAATCTTTGCGCCGAGATCATTAATACTTCTTGTTATAAACTACCTTATGATCGATAATCAACAAACATATTCCCAAAAATATTTAAAAACCTCGAAAATTGCTTTAGGGCGTCTCTCATATCGATAGATTTCAAAAGAAACGCCAATAAAGATACTGACGCACGCCTCAAAACCGCAGTACATCATATTTAGTAATTTTTTCTTACTTTCGATAGTAGCAGAAATAATTTAAGTGCTTCGGTTAAAATGAGCACTCTGTATACACATACATACAGAAAACCAGTACATTGGCGTTTATGAAATATTAATTTCACGTGAAAATTCACAGAATGACATACATATGTATATGTCAATTCTCATTACTTTCAGTTCAACATTAATCCCCGCTGAAATGATTGCTTTAAAATTCTACATTTGGAGGAATATTAAACATGCGTTCAAGAGAAGTTCGCTACATGTATCATATCTCCCCAAAGTAATTTAACTTTACATAATCTGTAATAAATATTCTCCAGCAAAAAAATGACTATTGAAATTTGTATATTCTAATAGACGTCGTTTAAATAGAATGTTTTTTGAGAACGTTGATCAAATATAGAATGCGGCTCGCATTCCTTACAATCCTTTATATTCGTGTTTGAAATCAAGTAAACATTGGATTTAATGTCAAATGTATTCAAAATGGCGATATACACAATGTTCTCATATTACAAGTATCCGAACAAAGATATTTCATTGCGAAATTTGTGCAAAACAAACTCTTGTGTTTGTATGTCAAATGCCTCTCACTATTATGTATCAACTGTCACACAGTGAAAGGCACGAGATATTTTCTATTATTTACATGATAACATTTTTTGTGGATAAATCTTTTGTTTAACACTTTAGTGGAAGTTTTTCTGCGGGAATGTTTTCTTTGACCTCAGAATTGTTAACCACAACGGTATCTGATATTAAAAGTGAAAGAAAAATCGCGAAGAAGCGAGAACCACATCTACAAAGTAACAGAAGGCATAGTCAAAATCAGATGGTCAGAGTACCCCCAAAACAAATTGATTTTAGGTCCCAAAAAGAGTCCTGTGAGATGAGTTTCAAGTAGAAATCCCTACCACAAGGGTAGTTGCAGGGTTTGCACGATGTAACAAATTATTTATTCTGTAATAACAATTGTTAAATGATCTCGGCGCTACGGTTCGATCGTAAAAAACAAACTTAACTAAGCAGTTTTGCTAATTATTTTAAATAATCAACGTTTCGGTCACTGATTTGGATCTCTGTCAAGAGGATCAGTGTCGTGAAAACAGACATACTTAATCACATATAAGCAAGTGAGTGAAAAATTGTGAATATGTTTTTCCCTTACATTTAAACATTTAATAGTTAATACTTTTAAAAATTGTATGTTTTCATGTTTTTTTTATTTGATTTTTTTCTTACAGATGCAATTTTAAGTTAATCTTGGAAATGGTCCAAATCAGTGACCGAAACGTTGATTACTTAAAATAATTAGCAAAACTGCTTAGTTAAGAGCCTGTTCAGACACGGCGGAAACCGCGCGTTTTCGGCCACGCGATTTGAACCGCGCGGATCTTATTACATTAGCGTCTATGGATTCGTTCACAAGCATCCGCGCGGTTGAACAATCAAAAACAAAAATCGCGCGGTTTCCGCCGTGTCTGAACAGGCCCTAAGTTTGTTTTTTACGATCGAACCGTGGTGCCGAGATCATTTAACAATTGTTATTAGCAATAATACAATCGATACAAGAAGTTTATTTATTTCTTTTGTACTGCTCAATAAAAAATTGCAAAAAAATTCACAAACATTCTACCCAATAGCACACGTGACAGTAAATTATTTCAGAATTTTCGGTTGCAAAATCGATTTTTAAAAATATTCGGAAGAATAAAATTGTTAAGCTTATATTGAAGTTTTCAGTGTAAAAATTGTGGTGGTCAACATGACTATTTAAACTTTCTTTTGTCCACCGGATAGATAAATCCAGCAGTGGTGAGGCTGAGTATTTGGCGGTGTGATCAGTGCTGCGACCGCAGAATTGTCAACCACGACGGTATCCGGTAATAAAAGTGAAAGAAAAATCGCGGAGAAACCAGAAACGAGAAATGCCTGGGCACCGGGTCCCGGCAGACAGGAGGCCGATATTTAATAAATTAAAGGGAACACCGTCAGCTTCTATTTTCACGGCGATGGCGGCGCGTGTAATCATTATACACCGGCAAAAGGTAACGCCTAGGGGAGCCCATTACGAGTTTCATAAATTGCGGGGTGAGCCCTCGGGAGTAATCTTAAATAACGACTACGAAAAGGACGCTTAGCGGAAGCGAGGAAGAGTTCGCGCGACTTCCTCAAGGACACCTCGCGTCGCTTCTTCCAGCGCTTTGCTTGAACGATGATGCGGTTTAGCGGACGTATCGCGAGCGGAAACGCTGCTGCACCGGATAACCGCGTTTCTTCGAAGCGAAAACTTTCGTTTCGTTGACGGGGAATGAGGAATAACGACTCTTTGTATATGAGTCTCTATTTCCGCCGCCTTCCAAGTACGCTCTAATGACCAACTATTTACTGTAATTATAATTTGTTATTGCTTTAAACCGAATGGTTTATTCAACAAGTACAATATTGTTTACATGCTGGAATTAAAGTAAGGTGTGAGTAAATTCATATAAAGCTAGTGGCAATTTATTTCAGAGACACTTGACAAAATAACAATCTGTAATTTTAAAAAAACATGGAAACAATGTATCATTGTGAAAAAGAGAATAAAATAGAAAATATGTTATATTACAACAACAAAAAAATGTAAAGAACGAAAGTCTACTTGTCAATATTGTTACATGTATTAATGTATTTGAAAGAATACAAGACAGGAATTAAAACAGGCTGTAAGTAAATCCACATGAAACTCGTTGCAATTTATTTCAGAGACACTTGACAAAATTACAATTTGTAATTTAAAAAACTTGGAAACAATGTGTAGGTAGAAGTCATCTCTGAGCGGCGAGAATTCTGTCGAATATCGCGTCGCTATTAACTGTAACGACGCGACGATTCATATTTGTTATTTATTGATTTATTTGCGTTCTTCATATTTTGTAATTTGCGATTATTGATTATTCTGGTTCGACGTGTTAAAAATAAAAGACGTATTTAATCTCAGATGGAGATTTATAAATGAGACAATTTTATTAATTATATTTGAAATTAAATGTTAAACTGTTGTGTTTACGGACGTATTATTCTATTTATGATTTAAAAAATGATTTTAAAAAAAGAATAAAATAGAAAAATGAGGAAAGAAAATATTATGTTAGAACATCAAAAAAAATGGAAAGAATGAATGTCTACTTGTCAATATTATTACATATATTAATGTATTTGTTTGAGAGAATTCAAGACAGGAATTAAAACAGGCTGTAAGTAAATCCATATAAAACTTGATGCAATTTATTTCAGGGATATTGACATAAATTACAATTTGTAATTAGTAGAACCTGCAAACAGTGTATGACTTTAAAAAAGGGAATAAAATAGAAAAATAGATCGAAAAGAATGAAAGTCCGTTTGTCACTTCCCTTGAAAACGGAACAACAAATTATTAAATTGACGTTGCAACTTACATCCTGTTTTGCAGAGAAAATAATTTTAAAAATTGCACGCACTTAATTAAAGTTTTCAATTTATCGAAATATTTCGTTAACTTTATACCATTTTATATGACACATCTCTCTCGGCTTGCATATTACTACAGATATTTGATGCGTTTACAGCCACGCGAATTAAATGAATTTCACGCAAGTTTCGCGAATTTCATTCATAAAATCAATCACGGTTATTAATAACAATTGTTAGTCATTTGATTATGACGTTCTCACCGCATACCACAATTTAGTTAATTCCAGCATTGATAATCTGAAATTCCCTAATGACATTTGACGTGTTAAGATAAACATGATGTAACTTGATATATTTACCAATTATTTTCTTAATGGAAAAATTTTTGCTTTTTCAAGCCATTAAATTTTATAAGAGTGACATAATTACTACGAATATTCGTCATAAAATCATGCTGTAAAGACAGAATTTAAAAAATATATTCATTATCAGAATTGATCATTCGTAATTGTATAATAAAACTGTCCAACGAAAAAATGTTTCTATGCAACTGTTGGGTGGTTCTTATAGAGTTTTTCGCGTTAATTCCAAATCTGGCCTTAATTTTTCTCCTACACGTAGTTTTTGAAAAATTTTAGTTCGAAAAAAAGACATATTTTTCGACTTTGAAGAAATATTGTGATGTTGTTATATAAGGTATTGTATTGTTCCTTACAGATTGTCTAGACTTTCCCGAATCCAGTGTTGTGCAATGGTAATACATTGTGATTGTTTAAAGATGTTCAAACAATCATTAAAGACGGAGAGACACCACTTTTGCACCATTTTTGAGGATATTTTTCAATTTATATAAAAAATAAGAGTCCAACAGAAAATCGAATTTCACCACGTGATAAAGCAGACTTTTATCTTGATAAATCACTCTTTCAATTTTCCAACGTCGACGTTTTTTTCGACCCAGAAAACAAAATATCAGTGCCCGACACAGATTGCCGCCAGTGACGCTGAACACTAGAGCGAGAGTTTAAACATGTTTAAACAATCACAACGTATTACTATTGCACGTCACTGGATTCGGGGGAGTCTCGAGAATCTTTTGCTGTAAAGAACAATACAATATCTTATATAATAACATCACAATATTTGTTTAAAGTCGAAAATATGTTTTTTTTTTCAAAGTCATGTTTCTCGAAAACCGTGCGTGATGTAGAAAAATTAAGGGTAGATTCGGAATCAGTGCATATAAAATCCACCCAATAATTATACGGAAACATGGAAAAAGTTGAAATTTGTTGGACAGTGTAATTCGATATACTTGTTTAAAATATGGCACTATAAATAAAACTTGATGGGATTAAAATGGAAAATGAATGAAAATTATGTCTCAGAAGAATGCGAGGGTGAAATACAGAGAAAGCATGTTTCTGCTAAAATAACTGCGAATTTAAACCATCAACATTGATTCATTACGTGCCAGCTTAAACTAACGAAACTATTATCATCGACAATTCTCATTAGCATCGTTAACACTTTTATCAGAAAGAAATGAGTCTGTATTCATTCCGGCAGTATTAAATTCAGAAGTCCTAGCGCACATGAAGTCTTCGTGGGGTGCTTCTTCGTAAGAACTTGTCAAGATACTTGAAAAGGTATAGTAGTAGTAGTCGGAGAGAGGTCTGGAAAATAAGCTGAGCGCATCAAAAAGCAGCAGAAGTTACTGCGAAGCAGCTTCCAGAGTTGAAAAAATCGAAATCTTCTTACTAAAGTTTCCACGAGGATTAAGTACATGTTTCTTTAAAGTTTCAACCCTTTACATCGCGAAGGCATTAAATAACTCTTCTTTCTAGAACTGTTAGAGTGGACCATACATTAAGCGTGAATATTTTTCCCATTCAAGAAAATTACGTTGTATGGAAAATATCATGAAATGGGAACTTTAGTCATTTTATTAATACAGTTCCCAGAAAAATTAATTATTTGTCCCACAAGTCGGTTTTCGATAAACACTTGTTTTTCAAGAAAGCAAATTGCATGGCTCAGTAAGAGGAGCCATGCAATTTATATAGGAACTTTAGGAACTTTATATCATAGGAACTTTTGAGAATAGTAAAACATTAATTATTGTTAATATCCCTATTTCTGAAGTCTTTAGGGGTGTACCCACCCTTTATAGTATATTTTATTAGAAACACGTATTTTACTATGTTAATTTGTTTTATTTACATTGTTTTTTAATGCTATAATATAAAAGCGTGGGTCAAGACGAATTCACTTACATGTAACACACTGATTTCCAACGTCGTACCAGGTTAGAAATAAGAGAAATATGCTTTTTCACTCACGCTTTCACGATATTAAGGACATTTTTAAGACACATCATTCCATAAAAAAATGTCGCTTTCGTTTCTCGAAAAATAATGTAAATATAAAAATTGATATGGGTTATCGTGTTGCCAGAAAATTATAGTGTAAATTCGCCGTTTTCCATTTTTTAGAGATACTCATTGTTTACGAGAAAAACGATGATCCAATTTACCCTGTAGACCCGGCATCCTTCCAAAAACGCAATATAAAAGTTTGATAAAGAAATTCGAAGTAATTCGACTTCTGTAGTATTCGAATTTAATATTGGAAACTTTATACGCTTTTCCTTCGGAAGAGGAGAGAAATAAAAAATACTGTGCAATCGATCAGGCTGAAGTTTTTGGCTTTGTTCCACAAAAAAAACTACCGAAGGAAATTGCGTCAAGTTTCTTCGTCGAACCATTTATATATTTTTTTATAGCTGAAAGTTGTGAAAGAGTAGAATTTCTCGATAATTAAACTTTGAATGTCTCCCGTTTGGTAGTCACTTAACAATAGCAAAAGTCACTTTATAAACAACAAATTCAAGTATAACCCTCATACAATAAAATACAAGATTTTGTTGTATAGTTTAAAGGAACATTATATTGAATATAAAAAGGTTTAATCAATTATGCTTCGCATTTACTTAATACAATTCTGAATATTACACAATTTTTATGGAAATACTCGCCAATGGTTTTCATGGTTTTAACGATGCAGAAATTCGATTTTTTATTCCATTTGAAATAGCAATAACGCAAAATGCCGTGTACTAAACTCACTACCATTGATCAAATTCAACGGTTTTGTATAACAATTGTAAAATTGAATGAATTGAAGTTTTTATTTATTTATTTATTCAATATTGCTTTAAATTGATTGGTTTATTTAGCAAGTACAGTATTGTTATATGTAGCTTACATTACATAGGTGTTACATTGTTTTCATATCGTTACAGAACACTAGTCAATGTTTTTATCTAAACATATTGTAATAAAAATCGTGGAAAATATAAAGAAACTCGATCTGGTCATTTTTATGGGAAACATAGGTTCAGTATTGACTACACAGATATGCCTGTTTATTCAATAATATAAAAGACAATTTAACACTAAACGTACCGAGCACTGAAAGCGATTATAATATTTTAGCTGATAAAATCGATAAGGCTCTATTCATTTAGATTTCGTGCAATTTTCATTGCAATATGTGCTTGGATAAAGAAATTTATCGAATCATTTTCCATGTATGTAACGTTATAGTTTCAATAATTATAAAATTAAAAATCTAAGACCGGTCATTTGACCGGCCGTGGTACGTTTAGTATTAAGAGTCCACTGAAACTTTTCAATGTAAAACTACGACTTTCACCATTTTTAACCGCTTGTAGCTCGTGTGTTTGTTAATCGATTTCGATGAAATTATCAGCATGCGTATAACACAGATCTACAAAACATACGATTCAAATTTTCATTAAGAGTCCAAATAAATTAGTTTCAAAAAATGTTTTTTTTATTTTTGCATTTAACCTTGTGAAGTATAATCTTGTGGAAAATCTTTTCTGCATATCATTTCATAAACCAATGTTCCTAATTGTTTATAAAAAATCAGGCCGTTTGGTAGAATTGTAAAAAAGTTATTTTATCTCGAAAGGTGTACGATCACTTTGTACGCCCACTATAGACATTTACTTCTTCTTTTAATAATGCTACCGAGTCGAAAACACTACTTTAAATCCACATTTGCATTTGTTCTATCCATTTTCTTTGTAATAAATGCACAAAATCCGCAGTCTAGTTGAAACGCATAAAATTGCCGTGACAAAAATTTAAAAAAATACTTTTTCGCTTTTTGCATGCAACCTTGTAGATTATAATGTTTGGAAAATCATCTATACAGATCATGTAGTAAACCAATGTTTCTAATTGATAATAAAAAAAATCAGATGGTTTAGTACAATTATAAAAAAGTGAGTCTATTTTGAAAAGTGCACGATTACTTCTGTCCCCACTGTATATACAACACCTTCCAGCAACAAATTGTGTTTTTGATCGTGATATTCCCGTTGCTTTCTAGATCGACTCCTCAATTATGAAAACAATATGTAACGCGCCTACAGCGTACAAAACTCTAAGAATGAAACTAGTTTCTGTTTTCCCTTATGCGACGTGTTTTTTTTTCCCGTGAAAATGTTGGAACAGCTCCGATTTTACGATTCAGTGTCGCAACGGTACAATTCGAGAAAACCTTTTTTTTTATCATCCGGAAGTAATGGTCCAGGCCGGAAGGAAGGCAGAGGTAGCGAGGAGAACTGAAACGGCGAGGACAGCGTCCAACTTGCGGCTCGGACGATAAATCGAGTTCGTAACGAGAAAATACGGGGTCCGCGATTTCTGGGACGGACAGAGCCGACGCAGCAGTGTTGCTACGAACGTCGACGTGCAGATTCGCAAGGATATTGTGTCTCTGTAAATCTTGCCCGCGAGAATTTTCGCGATCATCCGCGTCCGAACACCAAGTGTCAACCGTATGCAACGAGAAAAATATCTGCGTCCGAACAAAAGGAGCGCGAATCTCTCGGATCCACGATGATATTACGTTTCCCGTGCTCGGAACGCCGACGGCATTTAATTTTGCTTCGATTGTAGACGGACCAGTTGTTCAAAACTCGTATATTCGAACTCGCGTGTGTACATTGTCATCCGAAATGGGAAATCTCGCCGCGGAAACAACTTCCGGATTTATTGGTTGCTATTAGTTCGATGCGTTATTTCTTTGTGGACACGTACGCCGTACACGAAACGTTTACGTAGTCTTTTATACGGAAGAATTCAGTTATGACAGGACATGCCATTTTGTGTGGTTTATGATAATGCTTATTGCTCTTTCCCCCGCAGGGAAGTAGTTTTAAAAGGATCATACAAATTCCTGCGGGGTCGATGCCTCTTACCGGGAAATATGATCTTGTTTACAAGATTTTGCAATAATCTTGTAATAATGTTTGATAACATCTCTTACTGTATTAAAAGAATTTTCAAAAGTGTTGGTATTCATACCATATTTAATATACATACCTTGTTACTTGAGCAATTGGTTCCCTTCTATCAAAGACAAAATACTATAATATTTAAATAAAAATAAATTTTGAAAAATAACACGTTTTTAAAAACGGACTAAAAAGTATAAAATAATTTTTCCTAGTGTCATACAGATTCCTAACCTCGTACAGATAGTCCTGAAAATTTGTGATTGTGAATTTTGAATAGCTATGAAAATATTTATGAGATTTAAAACGAAAAACGTGGGGCGCAAAATGCATCAATTATCTATCGCATGCGCCCCACGTTTTTCGTTTGTGCATATCCAAAACTTTAAATTGAATTTACCGCCACTTGTCTCCTAAACCAAATAGAAAATCGATATCGATCAACCAATTGGAACATTGTTCGTCTATATGTACCGCAATTCACGTTTATACGTTCTTGAGGTTAACACGTTGCCTCAGTCACATATCTGCCACCATGTAGTACATACAGTTTTTTAAAACTTTTTTAAAACTTTCTTAGTGCTGTTACTATATGTTCTTCCTATTGTCTTTTTGTTACACAGCATGTAAGTACAACAATTTCTTGCTTCCATTTAATGACACATTTTGATTCTCAATATATTTCCCATATTAAAAATTTCTTTGTTTTCTCTTTTAGACGCAATACAGTAATCTATGCGTAAATTTCCCAAAAGTCTGAGCCATAAAAGTCCCTGATTAATCCCCACTACTGTGGGGTATACCCCCTTGAGGGGCCGAGAAGCTCGAGAGGCCTCGGTCGCCAAGAAGTATATCATGCGGCTCGGGTGTCTCGGTAAGACCGCCTAATCAGAATTTCCAACTTCCTTATTTTTCATTATTTTTTTATGGAACTTCAAGTTCCATATTTGTGGCATTTTTCTGATTAAAATTATACCAAACATGATATAATTCCGATGATATTTACTTGTGTAGTTGTCTATTACACTCCTTCTCTACGTTCGGCAACAGTAAAAAAATAGTGTCCCTGATGCATATATGTCCCTCGGCAGACCCGTGCTAGGGACTTATATACATAAAATACTGTATATGTTTCTTTATGAAAATGATCCACATTGGGATCGAAACGTCAAGATAATGTATTAATAATTGCACATTTGCTGTTGTTGTTGAATTGATCGAACCGCGCCGAAACCATAATTATATATTTTGCAATAATGTTGTGCTATGGAGTTTTCTTTAAGGAGTTAGAGAAATACAAGATTTTTATATAAGCTGTAAGTAAATCCATATAAAACTCGTTGCAATTTATTTCAGAGACACTTGACAAAATTACAATTTGTAATTTAAAAAACATGAAAACAATGTATCATTTTAAAAAAGAGAATAAAACAGAAAATAAGGAAAGAAACTGTTATATTAGAACATCAAAAAAAATGGAAAGAATAAAAATTTACTTGTCAATATTGTTACATGTATTAATGTATTTGTTTGAAAAAATACACGACAGGAATTAAAAACAGGCTGTAAGTAAATCCATATAAAACTTGATGCAATTCATTTCAGGGACACTGATATAAATTACAATTTGTAATTAGTGCAACGATACAAAATAAAAGTAAAATCGAATAATATTTTTATACTTTATATTAATATCACTGTAACCTCTTAAGGGAAGACTGGAAAAATAAAACGAAACGTATCTTTTTTTAAAGATACATTGGGTATCGTTTATAATACGTTTAGAATATATGTTACGAAATGAATATATTCTGCACCTAATAACATAATAATGAATAAACAGCGAATCTTTATGCATTTATGATAAAATTGGTTGGATGAAATATAAAACAGTAAAAGATTAGAAAAATTTAAGAACATTGTAATCTCGTTTTTAATGTAAGAAAGACATTAGGGTATAAAATCAATTTTTGTTTTACTTCTGCTTTCCGCAATCAATGCAGAACACATTTATTTTGCATAAAGACCCGCAATCTAGCAATAAATTAACGAAATTAGTAAAATAATTGTACTGCGTTCAGTAATGAAAATGGATTTTAATACCTAAGTCCACATGGTTGCTATCCACCACATTGTTTTTAATGCATCAAGCCCATAAAAAGTGTACTGGGGAAAAAACCAGCAAACGTAAATAGTCTATGTTTGCTGGTTTCCAGTGTAAATGTACTTATTATTTCTCTCTTGTTCCTTGGTAAGTAAATTAGCATGCATTTAAGAGTTAAGTTGAAAGCACGAAGTACACAGCGTAACAAGTATTCATAAAATTCAGCTGGCGAATTACACGGTGGACACGAAACGCACTGTGCATTTTCAGCTGGAAAAACTAGAGTGAAATGAGACGGGACTAGCGTAATTCCGGAAGCTCTAAAAATTGTCACACGAGCGCACCGGTGTGCTCCGAATCCTCTTGTGAACATTCGTGAGCGGGTCGAAAGTTCGCGGTGGAAATTCCACGAGGAAAGGATCGCGTCCGGAACGATCGAATCGCATAATTCGTGCGATTACGAAGCTGGATCCCGGCGGCTTTTCGCCGGAAAGCAGCGCGCACCGTTGGAATCACGAAGTTAGCCGGTGCAGAAAGGAAATTGTCTTTCTATAGGCGCACGATGATGAGCCTGATCGAAATGAGAACGATGGCTTTATATCGGGGAGGGCTATCAGCGTGTAGGCGTCGCTTCGAGCGCGATTCCCAGTATCGATTCAGCCGGGACCACGTGGAGAGGAAGAATATTTCTTTATCGGTTTTATTATCTTCCTCCTTTTCAAGGGGTTTTCGAATGGGCGCCAGTCCGTCGTGGAACCGTGCCGAAGAATAGAACAGTTTCACCCTCACCCTTCCCCAACCCCCGATCGCCCTTTCCCCGCAGCTTTCTTGCTAACTTTTTGTCCGATGGGATTCGGCTCCCAGAAAAAACATATTTCTTTGTGATTGCCGGTGATACGAAGACGACCGGGACGAATAGGATTATATGGGGAAAATTGGAGACGAAAATTGAAAAACTCCGTGCTTCCGCAATCTAACGCTGCACTAACATTGTATTCCGTAGTTTTCGGGAATTTCTGATTCACCGTTCAGGATTTATTAATGCATTTTTAATGGTCGTAACAGTTCTTTTTTATCGTAAGTAGAGCATATAATGCATCTAAAAAGTATTCGCACACTGAATTTATTATTTTTGAGAAATTGTCGATATATGAACTGTGATGAGTTTATTAAAAACTAATTGTATTTTTGGTGTACATCTCTTAATAAAGTAATCCTAATATCTCAAGAAACCTCAACTCGTTTGAACTTTTTTTTTTAAATCATTCGGTTTCAAAGTATGTAGGGAGATCTTTTTAACTGGGTGTAGAAATGTACCACACACCGTCATGTCCAGAGGAACAACAAGGAAACAGAATTTCATGAAATTAGCTTCTCGTTCAGACAATTTAATTGTTCAGGGAATAAAATAGCGTTGTGAATAATAGAAGCGAGTAATTTTGTGAGTGCATTTTCGTGGTTAAGTATATATACGGAATCTCTATTTGCTACTTCTACGATATCTATGATCAAGACTATAAAAATATTGATGAATAATTGTGAATATTATTAACTATTAGCACTCGATTGGTGACTCAGAGTTTAAATTTTTTTCTATTTCTAATATTGTTTACATTATTATTATGTTATTATCTACTTTTTTACTACTTCTATACTACTAACTACGTAATCAATTACTAAATGTTTATATCAATTTCATATACATAAAATGAAAAAATCATATAGGATAGAATTATTTTAGGTTAGAAGAAATGTTTAATTTTCGAATTAAAATAGCTTTGAGTGTCAAGGATTAAATTACTATAAATTGCATTTAATAAGATTTACATTATTTTGTAAAAGTTTTGAATAAGATTTTAAATAATTAACACTTATTGGCAGATATAATTAAATAGTTGAAATACCTCAACCGGTCAAATAACCGGTTTCGCATTCCTTATTTTATAATTACTGAAATAGCAAAGATGTTTCAATTAAAAATCATTATTGAAATATCCTCAGAAAAATTGCAAGAAATCCAAATAAATTCAGTCTTGTAATTTTTATAAAACAACGTATACCACATTTTGGACACGGGATCTTTATGCAAAATAAAATTTTTGTTTACCTGATTTGCAAGAAACTGGAATGAAACAGGCATTTATTTTTAATATGTTCAACAGGTTGAACATAATATAACTAGACTTCGGATCTTTATGCAAAATAAAATTTTTGTTTACCTGATTTGCAAGAAACTGGAATGAAACAGGCATTTATTTTTAATATGTTCAACAGGTTGAACATAATACAACTAGACTTCGGATCTTTATGCAAAATGAAAATTATCTACGTCAATTGTAAGAAATGGAAATCAAATGGAATATTCTTTCTTCGTTTAATAATTTTGATAGAGGAGAATTCATATATTGACATATTCAATTCTCAAAATTTCCCTACAATTTTGAATGTCATTTACTCAATTTTTTTCCAATGTTTAGAAGACCATTGTCTAGTCGTTAAAGTGCATAGCAGTGTATAGGATTAAGAAATTGTAAAATTAAATATTAGTTTTAATGAAAAGTGCTTCCACTTCCGCAGCTCTGACAGAAAAGTACGTGCACGTATCCTCTCGGGTTTCTTTGATTTTCGCCGGGAACGTAATTCGACCGCTGATTTTGATATAAACGCCTGGAAAGGTAATGGGAATTTCAACGTAACTATGCTGTAACGCAAGAACAATGCGGCCCGTAGTATTTGCGCCGAAACGTGGCTCTATTTTCGCCGAGGCACATGATGCATTAAATTATTATTAACTGTGGACCGCATAATGCCCGGGAAATTCTTCAAAATCCGAAGGGTTTTTGTTGCCTGTAATACCCGCTAATGGATAGTATTTCATTCAGCAGATTTCACCGTGAGGTAATTCCGCTGCTATCGTAAACTCCGATTTATTAACTGAACAACGCGGTTCTTTGGCGACAGTAATTGTTGCTTGGGAAACAAGAACGAGTGACTTGTCGATCAGTCATGCCACTTTCGAAGATAATCTACTGGACCAATTTGTAAATTTTCGGTCAAACTAATTTTCATTTTCCGGGTAGGAGACAATTTATGTCAGATAAACGTCCCGAACAATTTTTTCGTGCTTAATTTGCTACGCTAGCTTCTACTGTGAGTTCTTTGGTAATACAGTAAAGTCGCGTTATTTCTCAACGACTGCCTACCCAGTAGCGGATCTAATGGTAAGCGGACTTAGCAGCTGCGTGGGGCCCCGGGATACCATAGGGCCCCGAATTTTAAATAAATATATTTAACGTGTAACAGAATGTAATTTTTCATTACTTTTCTTCCTTTTTTTGATAAGGTTATGAACGTTTTTTGCAGCTTCTATTTCTAACTTGAGCTTGAGGGCCCCAAAATTTTTGAGATCCATGGAAATCACCGACACAGATTTCCCCGACACAGTTTCACCGAAAACATTTCATCGACTCTAGATTTGATCGACAACGTCTTTAACCAGAAGCAGATTTGATCGACAACAAAGACCGCCAACGAATCTAAAATCGTTGTCGGTTAAATTCGGTGTCGGTCAAATCTGGAGTTGGTGAAATGTTGGCGGTGAAAACTGTGTCGGTGATTTCCATGGGACTCAAATTTTTACCGCTAGAGGCCTCCACTTGACATGAGCCGCTACTGCGCCTACCCACAATTTGTCCCCCTCCACTGAAGGGCAACGTCGCAAGGGCCAGGAAGCTCGCGCTGCCTCAATCTCGGCTACTATTCAATTACAAAACTTCTTAATTTTTCATTGTCTTTTTATGGGACTTTCGCCAATTTATTTCTGGCATTATTCTGATTAAAATGACGCTAAACACGATATCATTTCGACTGTATTTAGTTGTTTGATTGACGATGGAAGTTTCGGGCGCAAGGACAACACGATTCGTGTTTACATACTGTTCTTAAAAAAGGAAAAATTTTATTTTGCACGTAGAAACGTTTGGCTTCTTTTGTACTTTTGGTGCGGTAGACTGTCATTATAAATAGTGTCACTACAGGATATTTCTCCGTGAAGAACACAGCCGTTTGCAGAAGAACGCGATTTTACTGTAATTATTTAGAGTAGGATCCTCCTCACCGATCTTGATGATTTTGACATATGCTGTCAAAGTCGTCATTCTAAACAACTTTTCTGTATACATGTTATGAATGTTATATTATTATTTTTATTCCATTTTTCGTAATCTTGCTACTTACAATCTTTTCGTACCTACTATACTCTTGTGAACTAATTCAAATTATCTCATGCTTCACGGTATTACGCGGCAGTGGTTATGGCTCCTCTGTACGAAGGAGCTCGTCGCGAATACACTTTACGTAGATAGAGTGAAATATGTGTAAATAAGTAATGCTATGTGGATACAGTGAAATGCTGCAGAATTAATCGTTATTTGAGCGCCGGCTATAACCGCTGCTAGTATCCGCAGTTCATTAGCGAACGCTAACTATAGCCGGCGCTAAGAATGCAAAGTTTAACATCATGACTTTATAAGCGAATTTATTAATTTAGCCCTTCACTTCTAGATATTGTTGTACGCTTACTTTCATGGGTGAAAAATGACATGAATATACATGGTGAGGAACCTGTTTCGTCGTGATCGGAAAAAAGAACTTGTACTTTTTTCTAGGAATCAACGTTTATTAAAAATACAAATTTGTTGTCGACATAATCAACCTTGGACAACTTGTTCAAAGGAAGCAACGGTTTGTAGCGGTTTTAGATGATTAACCCCTTGGCCTATAACCACGAGTCTGACTCGTGGTAAAAAATTTGTGCCATAAGCGACAACCACGAGTCTGACTCGTGGTAAAGAATTTGTGCCATAAGCGAAAACCACGAGTCGGACTCGTGGTAAATTTTTTGTGTCATAAAGTCGCGATGCGCTCAAGCCCTTCCCCCACTCGATCTAGACGCGATGCGAAACTGCCCAGCTCGTGGAACTGGAAGACAGCGCGCGAGGGGCCCCACCCGCCGTTGACCGCCTGCGCTAGATCGAGTGGGGGAAGGGCTTGAGCGCGTCGCGCTACGCTAAGAAAGAATCGCGATGTTCGCTGAAACAGGACACACATGAGTTGGCATAGTAACGCGCGATGTTCGCGCGGGCGTTCGCTGTAAATCGGCGGGCGTTTTCTGTTGTAGATCGGCATTTGTTTTATCGATTGGGCTCAGGCATTGACCTCATCAGCTGTCTTGAATCAGTGTGCATACGGATGCTAGCTTGTACGGACGATTCTTCTCGCACGCGTCGAAGATTTCCGTTTGCAGAAATCGCATGACCTCAAAGATATCCGTTCCGTCGGTGAATTGGTCCTCATGCGAGTCTCGCGTCGTAAATCAAGTTCAATAAAGTGCAGTGTTTCAACATTAAAGGATTACCAGTTCTTTACATTCTCCACATTCTTCTTAGTAAACTCGTAGTGCGTGTGTATGTTATGGTAAATAGAGCTAGAGCGTTTATTCCAGTATTTAAGTTCGGTTATACGAAAAATTATAGTGCAAAATAAGGATTTATGGATTTGTGTGAGAAGAATTTAAAAGTGAAAGGGCATTGACCCCTTCTACTCGATAATTCCATAGGGCGGATATTAGAAATGGCCTTGTGGATTTTATCGAGTAGGTAGGTTCAATGTCGTCCAGCTATTTATTTATTAAACATTTTCACCTCGTTGGGACCCCAAATAAGAACCAA
>CM052337.1:352537-382919 GCA_028455595.1 Lasioglossum vierecki | reverse complement strand
TTAACGAAGCCGAAATCGCAATTTTTTTATTCTTCATTTTCGTCTTATATTATCGTCGAGAATCACCCCTTAAATTTTCTCCCACCTGTAGTCGAACACCCTGTATATACATATATATATTTATTTATTTATTGCTTTAAACCAAGTGGTTTATGTAGCAAGTACAGTATTATTACATTTGGCTTATATTAAACAGGTTTACATTGTTTCTAAATTCTAATGGAGCATTGTTTAAGGAAATTATAAATTATTTTATTTAGGAACAATGTATCCTTTAATGTGAGCGGTATCACCCGTTCACATTACACATAAAGAATTGTTTACTTCGCCGAAATTAAAGAAGGTTAAATAAGCGTGCAGCAGGTTCGAAAAGCTGATCCATATTTGAGACCACAATGAGACAGTTCTGACAAAGGTTCTTTGTAAAAATTCTACCTGCTCGTTGGCTTATCTTCAGGAGTCTGGCGATTTGTACACCTTGGTGCATTCTTCGTTGCATTAAGTGCAATAATATTCTCGACATGTTTCCCACAAAGAATCGTCTGTGGAGAGATTGTGCCACGAATTACACGCCACTCTGCGGTATGAGAGAAGGATGCTTTCGTCTCTCCGCATTCAAAATTTCCTTTGATACTTCTTATCGACGCGGAAGGAAGGATTTTCCTTGCCCGTCATAAACCTCTTCCGCCCACGTAATATCGAGATAGCGGCGATCGATACAGGCAGATGGAACACAACAATTTTTTACGAGCCGAACAACTTTCTCCCCTTTGTTTGAAACACGAAACGAACACTATTGAATATTATTTTTTAAATATCGCGACTTCTCACCCGGTCGGTTTTCTACTCCACCTGTTCGCTGGGCAAACGGGAAAATCGGACGATTCGCTAACGGGTAAGTCGGTGCTCGGTGCATTATGCAACGCGTTGTCTGGCCACGTTGCTGGCTCGACTATTTATAGACTCATTGAGATATCGATGAAATGCCGAGAGAAGTCGGAACTACGGTAAAATTAATATTAACCACCATCATCGTCGACCAAGAAATATACCACGTTTGCCTACCAAATTAATTCCCGTGATCCTAACATATTCTACATTTTAACGGATTATTTATTTATTTATTGATTATTTTAATGTGGTTGAATTAACAGCTAGGTCATTAGTGGCCACATAATTTATGATCAAAAGTGTTTTACACAAAGATGAATTTATAACAGTTTATACAAGTCGATGGATTTTAAAAAAGAGGAGGACGTTTCTAATGTTATCTTCCCCTAAAGTCTTCAGGTCATGTTCTATATTAATTTGTTTATTTATTGGGTGACTGTGAAAGTTAATTTTCAGAGACCTTTTCTGAACCGTTATTGTTGACAAGACATTCGACAATTTGTAAAACGTTGGGACACAATTGTAGAAAAAGAATAAAAAATGAAATAAAACTGCTGTGTTATACTGTTTTATGCTCTTTTACACCTCTTGTTCGCATAATTCGATATAGCATAGTAAACATTAAAATATTTGCATGAACAAATACTACTTAATTTAATGCTTAAATGAAATACGATTTGAAAATACTGTCACACTAAACGTTCACATTATGAGCAAATACTATTTACTATTTGCAATTGGATTGAAATATGTGTAGAAGATAATGAATTGACGACAAAAATTGCGAAATTCATTAACAAGTGCGTCCTGTTAAAAGCAAACAAAGTGAAAGTAACTTGTAACTCTTCTACAATGTTTCTAGTTATTTACACAGAAAATCAACATCTTATGTCATCGATATTATTTTCAGTCACTTAGAAACAAAATTAATGTCTTGTATTACCGACACAAGTACATGGCACTGCAAAAAGTTTCGGAAATAATTTATAATGTCCTCAAACAATGTTCCGTGAGAATTTAAAAACAAATACTGTGTTTGCTACACCAACCACTTGGTTTAAAGCAATAATAAATAATCAATTAATTAATGTATTCATTTAGCAGTTTGAACCACATCGCACGTATTCGAGGTAAATATTGTCGTCTAGTTAGGATAAGCAAAACAATTCTTTTTTGTAGCGAAAGATGAACTGTTACTAAAATGTTGGGAGTATTTTTTCCATGTTGCAATGTAACATAGTTAGAGAATATATGTTTCCTAATTTAAGGCATTGCAGCGTAGAATTTAAGTAAAAGCGACGTTCCATGTGGGGATAATGTAAATGTACGAACACCGTTTCGTGAATGTTAATGTAAAAGCTTACGAGATTAAGGGAAACAAATGTGGCACTAATTTTTTGAGCAATTGTAATTGCAAGCTTTAATCATTAATTATTCATGTTAAGAAACAGTACAATATACGTTTTAATTAGATTTTCTATTATTATTTGACGATATAATATAGCTACATATATACTTTTGCTTTGTTAATATTGTTGTTGCTGTTATGTGTGCTAATACAATTTAAAATTGATGGAATAAATGTTTTTAAAAGTGAGTGCGTACGTTCAAACAATCAAGAAATATTTGACTTCTGTCAATACCGAATAAATTCACATTCTGTCGGTTCTGCAAGTCAGTTATTACACAATGACATCCAATTATTTGTCCTTCGATCAAACACAATTACTGTTGCTGAATACAAAAAATATTTTAACCAAACCAAACAAATTCAATTGTGTTAAGGTTCGATAATCAATTATTACAAAATAACAATAATTCATCCCTTATTGAAGCACAATATTTTGTGCTGCATAGTAATATACAAATAATTACAAAACCACTTAAACATAGAGAACAAAAGAATATTTACCGATGCTAATACTTTATAAAATTAATAGTTTATTACTTTTCTCTTAAATTTTTGAGACTTTCAACAGAATGGCTTTCCTTATTCCTTAATGTAAGTATTAATGTAATTTCCCACTAATTAATATAAGGAACTAAAACAACATTTTCCGTTGCAAGCAACTTTGGATAAGATATTCTGTATTTTTTAATTTTGCAGATATTTAATAGTTTTCTTACACTCCCCAGTTCTAAAGTACAAATTAGAGAATAGTTTTTCTCGAAATCGTGCAATGTTTGATTTTGAGCTTGTCAATTGTATCTGTAGCAACCTGTACGTAAGTGCATGCATAGGAATAAATTTTCTCACAACTACCAGTTCTAAAAGAAAAATTAAAGAAATATTTGTTCCTAATTCTTTCCAATACCTTATTAAAATTTCAACATATTAATTGCACCTGTAACAATCTTTATATACGTTAGAATAGATGTTGCTACATCTTCCAGTTCTATAGGAAAAACAAAAGTAATATTTTTTCCAACTCTTGTTAATGTTTTATCAAAGTCAGAATAATATAATTGTAAATATCTGCAGTAGCCTCCTAATTTATACATTTATACGTTGTATATGTATATTATATTACATATTATACAATTTATATGTATATGTATCACATATATGTTAATGCTAAAGCATTTAATAATAAGTTAAATAATATACATAGCTAATACAAATATCCAACTTCATTATTTTGCATTATTTTTTGATGGGACTTCAATAACCATATTTGTGGCATTTTTCTAATAAAAATCATACCAAATATGATATGATTCTGATGATATTTACTTGTGTAATAGACAATGAATGTTTCGGGCGCAAAGAAGGATAGCGTATGGGAAGGAAAGAGACGCAGAGAGTCGCAGTCGATGCACATTTCAAAAGCCCGTCGACGATTCTCCTTCCTTGCGCCCGAAACTTTAATTGTCCATTACACAAGTAAATGTCATCGGAATTATATCACATTTGGTAACATTTCGCGTTAGAAAAGTGCCACGAATATGTTCGTGAAAGTTAAAAAATATAATGAAAAATAAAGAAGTTAGACATTTGGGACATTTGTGGATAAAATACTGTAATATATTTTATCATATACATAATTATCTCTAATCTAAACATCGAATAAAATATGATATTAATACTTATATCCATGTAAGTATTATAATCATTTGTACGTATGTATACGTGGAAAAATAAACGTTTTGGACAACCTGATGAGAGTATATCTCTAGACATAGCACCGTTTTATTAAAATTTGAACATACTAATTGTACTTGCAGCAGTCCGTGCGCGTGTAGGAATGAACGCTGAATTCGCCAAAAAGATGCGAATTAAATGTGCATCGCGGCAACTGCAACGAACGCGCAGAACATTATTTCCGAGTTTAGGCGCGCGAACAGCTGCGAATATCGACCGTAAGATGAGACGAGGGCTGGGGAAATTCTACGGAAAAGCTAGTTTCTGGACCCACCGCCCTTCGACGTCCTTCTTGCAGTAGTTTCCACCCTTCTGTAAAAGGATGCCCCAATCAGCACGCACGCGAGCATATCCCAGCATTCGGGGCTTGGCTCTTTCTGCGCCATTCTGTTTCCACAATCGTTCTAGGGGATCAAATTTTCCGCTCCTCCAGATTAGTAGTCGAAAACTTTTACGGTGCACCGTGTAACTGTTGAACATTGCACCCCAGAAAATTATAATCAATTCTGTTTGATTTGTTCCGTTTCATTTGCTTGTGCAATAACACTGTCCAACAAATTTCAACTTTTTTCATGTTTCCATATAACTGTTGGGCAGATCTTGTGCAGTTTTTCGCGCTGATTCCGAATCTGGAGAGCATAGTTTTTGAGAAATTTGAGTTTGAAAAAAAGACATATTTTTCTAATTTGAACAAGTATTTTGATGTTATTATATAAAATATTGTATTGTTCTTTACAGCAAAAAATTCTCTAGACTTTCCCTAATCTAGTGATGTGCAATACGTTGTGATTGTTTAACATGTTTAACATGTTTAAACAATCATTAAAGACGGAGAGATACCACTTTTGCGCACATTTTTTGAGAATATTTTTCAATTTATATAAAACAATATGGGTCCAGCGGAAAATCGAATTACATCACGTGATAGAGCAGACTTTTATCTTGAGAAATCACCCTTTCAACTTGTCAACGTCGACGTTTTTTTCGATCTAGAGACCAAAATATTTGTGCCCGACACGGTCTCAAAACTTTTGTAGGTAGAGTTCTCCTAAAACCAGACACTTAATGTTTTTCTTAAATAAATAAGAAAAATAATGTGTTAGTCTTTTTATTCGATATTAGAAATCCAATCAAAGGAACAAAATAATCAACGTTATAATAATAGTTAACTTGAATAAACGTTAAACTTTGGTATATGACTTGGAGAAATCACCAAGTGGTAACTAGTTCGGGACACAGTAAAACTTACTATCTTAACTCAACACATATTGCCATTTTAAACAGCAGGTTCAACATTGAAGTTATTATTCATGTTATTTAGATGTATTTTTTACCCAGTGGAACCAAAATTTTAATTACTAATACAAATAGGAAAACACATTGCGATATGTACTGTGCGACAATAGGGGAAACCCTTCTGTCCGGAGCCAGGGGACAGTGAACGAATTAAATAACAATTTTTTTTGTGGAAACCAGTGCATTGTGTATACGAAACACAAAGGCAATTTAAAAAGTACTTACACTTACAGGGGTTCTTCACCCTCATACGTCCATCATTTCACGAACTGAATCTGTCCCTCGGTGTCAAATTGACACAGTGACACAAAATAAAAAAAATTCCAATGTTTCTTTAGTCAAATTGATGAGTTAACATTTATCTTGGATTTCTTGGTTGTGTTCCGCATTAAAAAAATAAGTCACACAAAGTTGCGGAAAACTTTACCGAAAAATAACAGAACAATATAACTTATTTCGGAAAAACTGTGTCAAATTGAGACAGATGAGGGTTAAACTTATGTAGTCCGAAACCCCCTCTTGAACAACATTTTTTTTGCGAACCCCATCCCAATTAATTTTATTTATTTCAGTTATTTGAAGAAAAGCAAAAAATTGGGGGATGTAAAGTTAATGCCAAAATTGTTTCGTAGCCCACCAGGATTCCACGGACCACAGTTTAAGAACCACTATTCTAGAGAAAAAAACTTCTCCGTCACAATAATTGCCCTGCTGAACCAAACATTTTCTGCCTGAAACATTTACTTGTGATACTAGAAACAACGTAGATATTTTCAGTGTAAGTCTTAAATGCTTCATCCTGTATATTTGATGTCCGGTATTAGGTGCCGTCCGGCATTAAACCCTTGCCCTACAATATCGTGTCAGACTCGCGATGAAGATTCTGAACAGACTCCAATAAATATGCGTGTTATTAATCTCCCTTAAACCGAGATGAAATTCCATTTTGGTTTTGTTAATGAATACGTGTTGGAGAACATATAGCCATGCAATAGACTTAAACTTCCTATCCTTTTCTAGAAAATTACGAACTGCAATAAAAATTCTTGAAGTCGCTGAATCCGTAAAATAAATCGAAGGGCAAGGGTTTAAAGTAACTCCCCCTAATTGTTAACCCGGCGTTAGTTAGGTGGGGTCTCACAGACTTCAGAGATTCTAGGTTGATTGTAACATTGTAACAACGCGTTTCATTAGTTAAGTATTTTTGAATCATAAAAATTTAATTTCATGGATCTGCCTTTTTACTCTGAAAAATCACAAGCTTCTTAAGCAATACCTACACTTATATTTATGAAAAAGATATTTATTTCTATAATACAATATAATATTTCTTAAGCCATACCTAAACTTATATTTATGGAAAATGTATTTATTTCTATAATACAGTATAATATTTTTTAAGCAATACCTAACTTATATTTATGATATAATATTTCTAATATAATTAATTAATTAATTTCATATTAAATATAATATGATATAATATATACTTATGAAAAAGGTATTTATTTCTATAATACAATATAATATTTCTTAAGCAATACCTAAACTTATATTTATGGAAAATGTATTTATTTCTATAATACAATATAATATTTCGGTGGGTCTGTGAAACCCCACTTTACCACTTACGATACATTTTCCCACCTTACCAATGCTTTCCATCTTATCTGGCATCTAATTTCTTTGTAATTAGAAGATTTAAAATTGAGCCATCGATCGAAACACTCCATTAAATGTAATTTTCGCTATATATCCGTTACATGAGCGATTATTACCTGTTGGCCGTGGTGTTCCGTTTCCTGATCGACGGCTCAATTACAAATTAATTCGTAGCATCCGATCATCCTGTTACCGAGTCTATTCGTTGCCGAACTCGGCTGTTAGATCCGTTCTTGTTGAGCAAGTTGAAAGTGCTCGATTCGGTGGCTCTGAGGAACTCGGATCGATTAGTTGGCCACTCGATCTTCAGCGATCGGTGAGACGAACGCGATACATACACACATACACTCAAAGCGCGTGCATAACCGAGATCAATACTGTCGTCATTTGCTTGTTAGGAGCGTGTCAACAGAGTCCAAAAATTAATCAAAACGACTGGTGTTCGATATGAGTTTCTAATCTATTCAATTCATTTGGCTATATAAATCAAATATGGTTTACGGCATCAATAAATAAATAATTAATTATTCGATTCATTTGTCTGAAACGTAATCAAGTACACACAGTTGTGTTTTACAACTAGTATGTATTACTTATGAAGGGAACAAAATGTACTTTATACAGGCTGTTCCAAATATTACGTCCTTCCTTGAACGGGGAAATTCCTGAGGTCTTCTGATGAGTAAATGCTTTAAGAAATTTTGTAGTAAGATGCGATGATATTGTAGGAAATGTATTCTCTGCTTCAAATGACCGCTGAAAATGCCATCGATTAACAATCTGTTAATCCCTTGCCTTACAATATCGTGTCTGACACGTGAGGAAGATTCTGATAAAAATGAACATTAATAATTTCCTTTAAACCGAGATATACAGCTACTGGAATACATATTGGCATACAATTTGCATCAATGTTCTCCGTTTTTAGGAAATTACGACCTTTACGTATTTCTACAAAAAAAGTGCTAGACGTAAAACCGTAAAATAAAGCATAAGGCAAGGGATTAAGGAGTTATTAACGACAAAAAACGAACAGCTCTGATTGGCCCATGTTTTGCGTTAATTTTCCTTAACGAAGCTATACAGAACATTTCCGCAAAGGAAAAAATTACTTCACAAGATCTCAGGAATCACCCCTTTCAAGGAAGTACAAAATTTTTGGGACACCCTGTATACTAGTCGTTAAACTTTTCTCTGTAATTCACAGCATATGACTAGACTGCGGATCTCTTTACGCAAAATAAAAAGTGCTCGCATTGATTGCAGGACGCAGGAGCCAAATAAAAATTATTATTCTTCTTTTAATTATCCTACTAAACTAAAACTAATACATTCATGTCTTTAAATGTTTTTAACATGTCCACTGCTTTAAATTGTATGTGCTCATGTTTGCCATAAATGAATAAAATCAGCAATCTATACAGCAAGGTGAAATATTGGAAAGTAGGTACGAACGCTGATCACTAAGAAATTGCAAGTTGATTATTTTTTCAAGTTTTAGTACGGAACTGCTAGTATGGAAACCTCGATTTTCTGGAGGATCAGTCAAGATATTGCAACGGAGTGAAAGTTTCCGATTATGGAATTGAATGAAAGAGTCTTGGGTAATCAAATCGTTGGATAATAAGTTGAACGAATTTCTTATCCTGCGAAACTGAAATGGTTTTATAAACATCTTCGTGAGATGAATGACACTCAATAGCTTCGATTAATAGCTCGATACCACACAGAGCAAGGTGTCTAACAGTTGATTTATCAAGATTGTGGAATTTTATGTAAAGTTACATTTTCATAGGTAAATTTAAACAAGCGAGAATTAAATAAAGTTTTTCTCTCTCCGCTATTCTCTGTGGAATAATTAAAATTGTAATGGAACAGTATTAACTCTTCTCCGTCCATTAATTTTTCCAATTTAACCTGCCCCTTCGTGGCAAATGAACCTAATAATTGAAAAAATCAGATTGATCGAAGGTAAATATCGTTCATTTATAACAGAAGTGACACAACCCAAAATATATTTCCAGAAAAAAGTATAATAATAAATATATAAATTGTAGTGTACTTTATAACTAATATACATGACAATTAACCCAGTATCTATGTAACAACAAAAAAAAAAAAAATTATTTTACACTTCTAAGTGGGTGGTTCTTATAAAATTTCAATTTCATTACTTATGTAATTTTTCTAATGAATAAACGAATACACGACGGATTAATTAAATAATGATAGTATATGAAGCTTTACGATACATTCATATTCTACGAGCACGTAAACGATCCAAACCTGATTCTTTAATTTCGTATTCCTATGGATTTCACGCTTTCTTTCCTGGGTGCAACATATCGAAAAATTCGAGTGTCCCAAAAATCCGAAATTTCAGTGGAATACGGTTGGTCTCCGTCGATCTAACATTTTTAGCGACGCTCGAGAAAGAAAGCTTGATTAAAATGATTTATGTTATACAGCCGTTTCGATCCGGACCCGTCGAACTCGTTTCAACTGGCGATTACAGGGATCCAACGTATGAAAAAGCGGATTTTTCCGGCGCAGCTGGGTCTCCCAATTAATTCGAAAACCGGTGCGCCCCGGCGCTCTCCCTCGGACGGAAATTCCGCGTTGCATGATGTACAGAGCTCCAGAAAGTGTTCAAACATAGAATTTCAAATTTCCGAAAAATATTGCAATTCCTTAAAAAAACAATCGCACAATAGTAAGCCTGGCAACCGTGCGGAACTAAACGGATCTACCTTCGCAACTCATCATTACTTTTCTTGGAAAATATTTTCGTCTGACGTAGCAGGTAGGAAAGACATGTTTTTCCGGAAAATGCTACGAAGTAACACGTCTCTGCACACATTTTTCCGTGACAGAATCTACCGTAGATTTGAAGGGTGAAACTTTTACAACCACCCCTTGAAACTAGACTTACGATATCTTAAGTTGTTTTTGGTAAAAAAAAAATTAGGAACACTTCAAACTGTAAGCTCGTTACAACAGACAGCGGACCTTTATTCGAAGTAAAAATTGTCTACCTGAATAGCAACAAACTGCAGTGAAATAGAAAATTATATTCACTCTTAATATGTTTAATAGATTGAAAACATTTAAAAATCTGTTTAAATTCTTCAAATGCTTTTTTTATTATTATTTAACTTCGCTTTTTGAATTCTTATGGGAGAATTATTTCGCGACGGTTCTAATGCTTTTAATGTTTTAAATTACACCTATTCGTTTGCGTCATATAAATGCATGAAATCCGCTATCTACTTATGTCAATGTAAAGTTGGCAATACATCTTTCATTTGAAGCCCAACAAAACGTCCAAAAAATAATTCTATGTCAAGTGTCCTGATAATTAAGTGATCTTTGTACTGATCGTCCATCCAAAGATGGGCAGTGAGAAACTTGTAGGAATTTTATTGACCGAATCAATGATGAATATAACAAATGCAATGTAAAGAAAATGTACTTTCTTTAATTTAAATCGAGCACGCTTTGCATGCTCAGCGCACTCTTTGAACTGTTTCCACATTTGAGATAGCTAGAGAGAAGAGAAAGAGTAAAAGAACATAGTGAGCACATGTTCATAAAAGCTAAATAAAGATACAGATAGTTAATTAACAGGATAAGTTAGCGACATAAAGTGAGTGTAAATAAGGAGAGTGAACAATAGACCGAATTGTCGTTTCTTTCTTTACAGAGAAACAAAGTTAGTCTGTTGTTTAATTATGAACACACGATAGAATAACTTCATTATGTGCATATATTCGTGATGGACAGTGGCGGCTCGTGGCTAAAATTAGTGGGGATGCTGCACAGTTCCACCGAAAGATTTTTGTATCTTTTTCATAAACTGTGGGATGGTTAGTGGCATTAAGCTTAAGGATTAATATTGTACAAGTATAAAGAAAGAATTAAAGGACTCGTTATATTAAATGTTATCGATAATATCAAGTGAAGCTAGGGGGTGCTGCAATTTCACAAGGCATATACGCGAGCCGCCACTGGTGTTGGACAATCAGTATAATAAATATTTGAATGTTATTGGCGCGCTGGTACGATCATTCTTGACAATAGTTAAACTATTTTGCAAATTTACATAAAATATTTCGACGTTTCGATCCACAATATAAGTATAATAGTATAATATAATATAATCAGTATAATAGTATAATATAATATAATAATATAATTATAATAATATAATATAATCAGTATAATAGTAGGACCTCGTTTGTTGCTTGCTCGTGTTCAGGCTTCTGGAACCAACTATGAGGTCTGATCAAAAAATTCCAGGACTGTTTAAATTGCGCGCCAACGAAAAGACGGAGCGTGGTGCAATTATTTTAAATGTCTAGCCCTAATCTTGCAAAGAATGAGTTTGCAAAATTTCGATAACCTTCTTAGTTGTAAATCTCCAACTGTTTCAGTGAAATAAGATATTTGCGTTTAGCGATTTTATGATGAACTAGCTGAACCCGCCATTGAATGAGCCATTGTATTTGTAGTGGGAATTGTAACAGTGAAGATGTTGCTCAGACCTGTTGTCAAGGAGGCTTTAATCTTCAAATACGAAATAACTTTTCCAATGTCTTTAGTGACGTTTTAGTCCGCAACGTTTCTTCAAAATCGTGTGTGTTTTCAGATCCAGTTTCTTGTCCACACGTTCCGAAAGAAAAAATGAACCAATGTCAAAGAAGAAGCTTGAAGCTTTAGAATGAGTCCAGGGTACTCTCTAGAAAATTGTAGTAGTTTAAATATTTAAGAATGCGTCAGAGGTCGGGGATTTATTGTTGAAATACTTTTTCCGGAGCTGCTTTATGTCCGTCTTGGTAAATCCAAAACAGATGCGGTGTTTTCGCGGGGCCGTGGAGGGTTAAACACCGGGCTAAGCGTAAGTGGTATTACGCGACGCTAGGGAGGGCGCTTTAGAGATCATCTTGGGATACGCGAAGAGGTCATAAACGCGGCGCGGAATAAGCCAAGAATGGAAGCCAGAATACGGAGGCCGTTACTTGGCATTTACGTTGCTGCGCCCAATGAATTCCATTAGAGCCACGCGGCTCTCGAAATCTCACGGAATACATCTGTTTATATTCTTTTCCCTTTCTTCCGGGGTCTGGCCGAGCGACGCAGACACCGGGAAAACCCCCAAACGAGACAAGGGCTCAGCGCCGCGGAAAAGACTCCATAATGAAATAGAAAGAATCCAATGAATAGGGGATCACCGAGCCAGAATTTGAGAGAGAGAGAGAGAGAGAGAGAGAGAGAGAGAGAACCAGATCGACCGAGAGAGAGAAAGCGAGAGGGAGAAAGATGAACGAGGAGTGCAATTCATATCCTGCTCTTGAAGGGTTGATCTTACGACTTCCTTGCGGGAAACGTTTCATCAATTACTAGACTCCTTTTGTCCGCCAGCTTCTTCGGGGAAGGAAGTCTTCGCCAGCGTGTCCTCTGGAGGAAGATGACTAGTTCCCTCGGATTTGTTGCGCGGCCTGGCTGCATAAAAGGGGATATT
The DNA here is from genome assembly GCA_028455595.1 of Lasioglossum vierecki. Lineage (NCBI taxonomy): Eukaryota > Metazoa > Arthropoda > Insecta > Hymenoptera > Halictidae > Lasioglossum > Lasioglossum vierecki. Next base: position 370,407 of record CM052337.1, on the reverse strand, counting down.
CTCTGGGGTGAACAGTCACCGGGATCAAACTGAAGCTGTCTGAAAATTTTAAGCGTGTCGTGATCGAGAATTCTCTCAGGTGTCGAGCACCAGCTGATTTTCGAAGAAAATTTCTATGGAACTCGCCATTTTCTCCAGCTTGACGCGTCGAATATCAGATTTTTTTTGCTCGAGATTGTCGCCATATTTGTTCCTATGATAGTAACGCTCTTTTATTACCACGCTTATATTAGTTTGCCGTTTCGTTTGTTACAAAGTTTGTAATCGAATTTTAAACTACTTTCCGACGAGCTAGAGAACTGAAACTTTAAACATAACTCAGAACTGGATAACAATACAATATTTAATAAAAATTTCAATATTATCAAACATCTCAGCCGGAATCGAACTCGGGTCTTACTAAGTACGGTCGGTAGTAAAGACGAAAAAGGAGAAAATAATATTTTTAGATATTAGTGACTATAAATGAAAGCGTGGAGCGCCCACGAAAATTACGTTTATATAGTTTAGCGCTCCACGCTTTTATTTATAGTCACTAATATCTAAAAATATTATTTTCTCCTTTTTAGTGCATTTTAATATAAGCGTGGGGTTTAAAAAGTTATTTTATATATTTTTTGATTCTATCTAGCTATTACCTACTTGTTCGAGCTTAAAATTTTTAAGATGCTGATGAAGACGTCATAATAAGACACATAATAAAAATTGTAAAAATTGGAATACGTTCAATCTTGTCAGTTGTAACCCACCGTGAACGAATGCTGCTTTTATTGCAGTTTAAGCATGATTATTCTCGAATAGCATTAAACTAATTTTTATCAAATATAACATCCTTTTCTTATTTTAACTTTTACATTTAGCATTTCTGTGTATAACCTTATTCGATCCTGAGCACTTCATTCCATTAAAAGATGTAATAGAAAATGTCGAACAGAAACGGTTAGAGTGATACAAGTCATTGTTAGCGAGTTGTAAGCTTTTTATAAATTCCGTCAATCAAGTTTTATAAAGTTAACAATTGAAATGAAATTACATATTATTGTTTTGAATAAATAAGTTAAAAATTCAAGATATATATTTATACAATCTCAACGAGTAAACAATGTTAATCTAAGAGTAGTTAATTTAAGTAAATAATTAAGTAAATTAACTCTTAATTGAATAATTAATTAAGAGTTATTATTAATATAATTAAATTTTTATTAGTATAATTAAATAATTAATTAAATCTTATGAATTCTAGACAAGCAATAAAGTTGTCTTACGTTTAATTTAACAAAAAAGTATTAAAAGAATATTTGCATCCAGAAATAAATTTTCGTTAATCTCCTGTTGTTTTCAATTGTATTCGAAAATTATGATTTTATAAAAAAAATGCAGATAGATGATTAAAAACTACTTTGGATGGACTGTAATCCGTAAAAAGCCAGGAGACTGGAAACCGGAAACTGGAAAAGCCAGGAAAACTCTCGAAGGAGTGGCAAATAATCGTCGAGCGGGGTACTTATACTTCGAACGTAACATTAATCGTGATCGATTACTCGAAGCACGGGCGCCCAACTTTTTCTAGTCGAGACCAATTAATCGAATGAAAATTAAGGTAAGCACCGTCGGGACGATTACTTTCCCATCAGGCTGGCCGAGTTCTTAATTAACGGGGCGGCTGACAGGCCAGTCATTCTGCAGACGCATAAATGCCGCGGTGTTCCAGTTAATTATTCGAACCTCGCCGTCTAAAGAGAGAAGGACGCGCACGTCCCCGTCGAATAACGAGATTATTAATTAACTCGGGATGCAGAGGAGTCTGGAACACTTAACAGCCGCGAGACGACGACGAGTCGCAGCGCGGAACGCGAAAATTCTCGCCTGGGCGAGCCCTTCGTGACGAGGATCCGCTGGAATTCATTTCGAGCCGCGTTTCGCACGAATTTCGCCTGAAAAACAACGCCTGGCACTACAATTGTTCCAGAAATTAAGTATTTTGCAGCTCACAACTCGGAACGAATTAATCGCGTAATTCACGATTCTCGACGTACTTGCGTTCTTTATTCCCCACTGTCCGAATTGAATCGAAAGCTCGCCGCGACACGTACATACATTGTGCCAAAAAAGTACCGAGCATCCTCGTTCAAACTGCCCGCGTAAGAGGTATTGAGAATTCTTTTGTTTCTGAAAGTTAGTAGATCTGTAAATTACAGTATTTTATCCATAAATGTCCCAAATCTATCCCCACTAGTGCGGGGTATGCCACCTTTAAGGTCCGTGAAACTGGAGAGGCCTCGGTTGCCGAAAAGTATGAAATCATGCGGCTCGGGTATATCGGTGAGATCACCTAATCCGAATTTCTAACTTCTTTATTTTTCATTATATTTTTATGGAACTTTCACGAACATATTCGTGGCACTTTTCTAATGCAAAGTGATACTAAATATGATATAATTCCGATGACATTTACTTGTGTAATGGACAATTAAAGTTTTGGGCGCAACTTTCTTTCCCATACGCTATCCTTCCTCGCGCCTGGAACATTCATTGTCTATTACACAACTAAATATCATCGGAATCATATCATATTTGGTATGATTTTTATTAGAAAAATGCCACAAATGTCCTATCAATTGAAGTCCTATCAAAAAATAATGCAAAATAATAAAGTTGGATATTTGTATTAGCTATGTTTATATTTCTCGGCGATCGAGGCCTCTCGAGCTCGGCTGTTCTTCTCTACGTTCGGCAAAATTCAAAGAATACTAATTCTTTTTGGTTTTCGATCGTCATATATCTAAATATATTAGAAATATTTATTTGCGGCGTGGTTCGATCATTGCTACAATGGAAAAAAAAGGAAAGAGGTGTTTCGTCAAAGAATACTGTCCCTAGCGCATAAATGCCCCTCGGCAGACCCATGCTAGGGACTTATATGGACAAAATACTGTATATATAAGACACGAACAGGCGTGGGAGAAATCCAAAGATACGTGAGTACTGGAGTAATAGCGGGTCGCAGTGCTCATCATACTTTCACCAAAATTATTATAGCACAGAAAGTGTTGAATTAAATTTTCCTCTTACCTCAAACTGCAGGATGGAACAAGACCTTCATTTTTTCGACTAGCTTTTGATTATTAAAGTGTGAAAATAATCCTCACAATCTTTTTCATTCGTATCCCTTGAAAACAGTAAATAAAAGAAATTTCTACAGTGAAAAATTAATACCCTCATATGCAACGAGTTAAATCTCTGAAAATCGTTAAATTCGACCAGACCGTTGAGACTTAAAAATGAAACGAATATCAAAACAGAACATATAATGAAATAATATATTTTTAAAAGTAAGCTTTATTTTCAGAACAATTCTTCGTAAAATCTCTGCATTTTTAAATATGTACAGCTGATGTCTCTTCGTCACTGTCATAGGAAAAGGTCCATTAATCATCTGTTTCAACGAAAATTAAAGCCTCGACAGCTAAGCTTTTTCTATAATAATAATGCCTGTGAGCACAAACGTGTTCTCTTGGGAATGAGCAAAAATTGACTTATGAACACGAATTTACAAGTAAATAAGGAAAAAGGAAGGTAATTGCAAGTGGAACACGAAATCTGTGAAATGTAAATCAAATTATTACATTTCCTTTCAATAAAATTTGTATTTTCAATGTTGAGAATTTAGGTTTTCAACGTTGGCAGTTTCATTGAAAATTGTTTTAAAATACTGATAGGAAAATGAAAAAGACACACCGTTACAGGATGAATAATTGCAATACATTATATAAGTGGCAGATTTTTCAACGCGCATAGCACAAATATTCAGGTACGAAAGTCAATATTAAAGATTTCTCACGGTTCGCGAATTCCACGCGCGTTTTAAAGTCTGAGAACGACTGCAGACAAGAAATTATCCGACAGTCCGAGTTAACGCTCGTTAACGATGCTGCGCTGATTATTAAACGGAGTAACAAAACGCGCAAACTTTCCCATTGCATGGGCGCGGATTTCCTGTGCGAAGTTATGGACCGACGCATCCCTTCCGCTACGTTCAACGATCAATGAGCGAAGTTAACTTCTTGTATGGAGTATACGAGCCTCTTAAGGTGCGTACACATCGTAGATCCCAAACTGATTTCCCTTGTAAAGGTTTTATCGGGTATAAAATTTATTGCAGCTCTCAACTCTGCTGGAATTTCATCCACCTCTTAGACTATATCTACACAGCGCTGTGCTGGCATAAAACAGTTAATCAATTAGAATATTCGCTACATTAAACAAACAAAGAATATCTCAGAATACTAATATCTTCATTTATGTTAGTCTGTTTGTGAAAGTAATTCGCTATATTTTCAATTACATGAATTAAGAGCACATCAAAACTCAAACATTTATTGCTATTTTATTCACAAAAATTCACAATTGATCGCTCATCGAACGTGTTAATCAACATTTTTAACTAGTTATTTATGTACATGTATATGTATATGTATATGTACATGTACATGTATATGTATATTATATTTATATAACTTATAATTTATATTTATAATATTTATATGTGAATAATTTATATGTGAATAATTTATATGTAAATATAAATTATAAGTTATATAAATATAATATACATATACATAAGTAAAAAAGGTATATGAATACAATATATATGAATACATAAATAACAAAATTTATACCTGTCAATAAAGTACCTTCAAGTAACAAACCAGTAGATTATAAGATCATTCTTCGATTAAAATACGGTAATAGACCTAATAAAACGAAACCTAAAATACAAATATTTTTACGTCGCTGCTATTGCTTTATAAATACAGCTTTATATTTTCAGTTGACACTTGAACGAGACAGCTCCATCGCAGTAGCAGCGATCTGCTAGATGTCAATGATTTTTTGTCACTATATCTGAACACGCTGATCTATCTGACCGATAAATAGCATCTGAGACGTCGCCGACGATTAGTTCCTTATCACTGGAGTTGTGCTGGCGAGTTAAGTGCCGACATCCCGATTTCGTTCTCGTTAATACCGTCAGAACTACTTCTTGTAAAGCTAATTTAACGTTCACGTTATTATTCTCTCATTCCTTCGATCTCTCTACCGTCCGAATGGAAATGGAGAAGATTACGCGTGTTTTCTTGCATTTAATTAACGCCTCTCGCATTCGAGGAGCCTAAGACGCGGCGCGACATCGCGGAGAAACAAACATAACGTGCGTCACGACAAACGCCGGAATCATTAATTAATTCGAAACAGGAACGGTTAACACGGCCGGTAGAAGTTGCGCACGGGACGCACTTGGAAATTGTCGTGGAACAGGGGCCCCGAGTTCGTCTGAACTAGTTAGCGTTTATTAAATTTCATTGAATCCGCCAGTCGCAGCTGCAATCACTATGCACGCTGGCACAATGCACGCGGCAGCTATCCGCAGAACTTTTCTTTTTGATTCTCGTGTTTTCATATTCGACACCGTTGTGTCGGTGTACCGACGAGATATGCGCCATCCCGCTGATTCAATTAAAAAGCTAAAAGGATTCGCGCAAGGTTAATTAAAGCCTGAGAGCTTCGCGAGAGCTCAGAGGTGTGTATCATATCGATATTCGGCCTCTTCGCTGTTTCAAGATCGATTTTAACATACCGCTACGCCGGACATTCCACCACTAGCATTATGCAGCAAGTTATCTATTCTGTTACATCATGTATATCTTTTACTTCATTATTTTGTAGATATTTATTTAGAAATTTAATTGTGTTTGTATTACTAGGGGTGTACAAGTACCCGAAATTTCGGGTTCGGGTCGGGATCCCGAAAGTTTATAAACTTCGGGTACCCGAAGTTAAAGTTGGGGCAAACTTGCGGTCAAATCAGCAATAATAACTCTGTACGATGTTAAGATTTCCAATCATCGGTTATAATAACATTTCGATTTGTAGTAAACTATGTTTCTTAAACAGTGCTCTTATAAAAACACTGTGCGAACGAAGACTCCTTGTCTTGTAGGAACAGTGTTTACTAGAAACAGAAATGTCCCCCCCCGATACATTCAGTGTCTATTATGCTATAATAGACTATTATATATTATACTATTAAAATAAAATACTGTTATTTCACATACTGTATTCGAAATTATTTCTTTTCCTCGCGAAGTTCGAGAACCGATTACACGGGAAATACAAAAATCATTCTGAACCTGCTAGTGAAAATAAAAGTTGAACTGAAATATCATAAAACAACATTATACTTACATATACAGGGTGTCCCAAAATTGGTGTACTTCCCGGAAATGGGAGGTTCCTTGGGTCATTTGATGCGACATTTTCCTTTACAAAAATGACACCGGCGCCTTTGTTTAGGAGTTATTAACGAAAAACACGGACCAATCAAAGCGTGGCTACAGCGGATTGATTCTGGCTCGGCCAATGGCGCCGCCACGCTAAGCGGGACCTGTCGCTGAGTCGAACTCCGTTTGCTCTAGCCGCGCTCTGATTGGTCTGTGTTTTTAGTTAATAAATCCTAAACAAAGCCGCTGGCGCGCGCGCGCGCGTCATTTTTGGCTTCAAATGACCCAAGGAACCTCCCATTTCCGGGAAGTACACCAATTTTGGGACACCGGGTAGAGTGTAAATAGATTTCGCTCCCTATACTTTCATCCTTTTTTTTCTATTTCCTTTCTTTGTGACTCGGGACGTGGGGGAAGGCCCTGTCTAAGATTCATTCCCCCACGTCTAATCCGAGGACAATCGCTCATGTTCTTGGCTATTCCTATACTTTCATCCTAATCGAATTCATTAATGCACACCAGTTATATAAAACTCATAGTGACGACAATGGGGAGTGGGTGATGGAGTGGGGATTGAGACGTTCGTTGCGCCCTCCGCTAGTTTAATATGTATATATTATTTTTTAATTAAAATATTTCCAAATACGTGACTAAACCGTTGAATTAAACTTTCTATTCTCTATAAGGACATATAAAAGAGCTTTACAATACACAAAAATATAAAATAAAATAATAATGAACTTTGTTTTATGATTGACAAAAATGGTTCCAATAAATAATTCTCTTCCACCATTTCGTTCATTCCTCCAAGCAATGAACCATGTAGTAAGGAACTTCTGAACACGCCATCGAATGCAAGGAAAATTTATGAAATTCTTTTTGCAGGATTCAACCTGCGCTTAAAATTGTACGTTCGTCGAATCGAAGGATTGGGTATCTTCTTCGGCTATACTTTTTCCAGACACAAATCAGAGAAATGTTTGGAAACGGATCTGGGTTTCCGGTCATCCCCGAGCTATCAACTGGCTCCTGGTACCCACAAAAACGCAGCTACCGCCGTAAACCAACCGAGATGCACCGACACGTGCAACGATAATTCAACGAGACTATAGTAGGGTGAACGGCTAGGGCCTTGCGTCTTCTTCCGTTACTATAAATCACGGGCCCGAAGGAGGGCAAGCATACGCGAATGATGAATCGCTTGCTCCAAGACGAAATCCCATGGCTGCTGGACACGGTACACGTAATATTAAACTATGGACGATCTGTTCCAATCTAGAGAAATTAATATTCGCGATCGTGTAAAATCTACAGCATCAATATCGCAGGATACTCCCTTTAAAGCATGCTATTATTTTTGCTTGTTGGAAATATTAAATTTGAATATTGTACTATTAATAATGAAGGTGAAGGTTTTGATAATAACAGTGTGTCGAAATGTTGTAGTGATTTATCGTTAAGGAGACACCATCTGTTTTCGGAATTCTTTACTGTTCGGAGAGATTGAGATTTTTCCGTTTGAAATCATTTTACTGCAATTTACTTAACTAATTAATAATCTGCAGATTTTATACAGAGACTCCGTAAGGGTGGTGTCTCTTCATAGACTCGATCACAAGTTTTTCACGCAGAGACTCTTCATGTAAAGATAAAATTCTATAAATGTGGAAAGAATTTATGAATATTGCAATACTATTTTCGACTTATTCAAATTATTGAACAAGAAACACATTTTCATTTCTTTTTTTGCGGTCGAATTACAACATTTTCGTTTTGCATAAATCTAACAATTAGTTTCCTGGAAAAATATTTACTAAGAGACATGTGATTTTAGTAACCTGTTAAAATACAATTTTTAACTTGTCAACAGAAAATAGAAGGTAGATAGATGGATAAATCTATTTTTCAACTGTGAAAAAAGACACGATTTACAATAATTGTTTTTATTGATCTCAAATATTTATATATTCTTGATGAAACTGTAAATAATACTAAAATATACTACCTACAAGGTGGTTTATATCTTTTTATATGCGAAGTCGTACGTTTTTTAATGCAGTACTCGATGCTACTTAGTTATTCCCCACACAAAAGTATTAAATCTCTTGTGGTCTAAACTCATTAGAAGATACTTTTGTTTTAATATACATATATATATGTAATATTTAATAATTACTGAACAGTGGAATACACGTGTTAAAACACTACATCAATGAACAAAAATTTGTCAACCTCCTCCTTAATAGTTTGTAAGATGGTTGACAGAATTTATAACTGTTAACCCTCATAAGTTCCTCAAAAATAGGTGCATAAAAGTGACTAAGATAACAATTCACCTATTTTTCTTCTACATTTTACATCACCAAATTATGTTTCATTCGGAGGGTCACAGATGAAGAAAAACATCTTAGAACATAAACATAAAAGGCTCGATAATTTTACAGTATGTGTAAATAATAAATGAATTTTCACCACGAGGTACGTATGAGGGTTAACCCTCATCTGTCGCTTGTGTCAATTTGACACAGTTCTCCCGACATAAGTTATACCGTTCTGTTATTTGTAAGTAAATTAATCCGATACTTGATCACTTTTATTTTTTTACCACGTTTTTATTAATTCGCTTACTTGTTTGTCTATTTGTTCGGTAAATCTTGCAATCGATTTTAAACTAACTTTCCGTTGAGAAAGAAGCTTGAAACTTTCCACACATCTCAGAACTGGATAACAATGCAATATTAAAAAAAATTTAAAAAGACTGCGTTTAGGATTTATACATTATTTTTAACATAATTCTTCCTAGTCCCATACAGATTCCTAACCTCGTACACATAGTCCTGAAAATTCGTAATTATGAATGTTTAATAACTAAGAAAATACTTGTAAGATTTCAAACGAAAAACGTGGGGCAAATGTAATAGATAATTGATGCATTTTGCGTCCCACGTTTGTCGTTTGAAATCTTACAAGTATTTTCATAACTATTAAAAATTCACAATACAAATTTTCAGGAGTATCTGTACGAGGTTAGGAATCTGTATGGCACTAGGAAAAATTATTTTATACTTTTTAGTCCGTTTTTAAGAACGTGTTATTTAAAAAAAATTATTTTTATTTTTTAATGCGAAACATATAACCGAAAAAATACTAAGATGTCAATGTTTATCAGTTTAAATGAAAAAAACATCGAAAAGTAACTGTGTCACTTGTTATTTTATCGATTTTTTTTATCACTGTGTCAATTTTACACCGAGGGTCAGATTCATTTCGTGAAATGAGGAACGTATGAGGGCTAAGGATGTTCGCGAAGCGGTATTGCAATTTGTTCACGAGCACATTTCTCTAAAAGACCCGAAATAGAAAAATTTAATTGTTCACCACTGAATTTATGTTCGCAATAAAAATAATTGATATTTCGTTGCACCACTCGAAGCACTATATCACGATTACGCACCAGTTCATTCGACGAACGGCAATCTGCGTGCGCTTCGATCCATGGGATCGTATATTTAGCTCTGATACGTCTAATAGATCTATCCGATCTCGCGCGCGCGCTCGTGCACACCGACGATAATTGCGGCGAACCAATCATATCTGTCACTCTTTCCTTGTCCATCCCTTCGCGCATCGCGGCGTATCAATGGCACCATGGTAAAATCTTCGACGTGTTTAAAACGTCGCTTGTCTGCTCGCCGCGACGGCTACTGATTGGCATTGCGAACGGAAAATATTCTGCGACGCTTCCCTTCGCATTATTGTGTGACGCGATTGCGCATATAAATGCACTTTCGACCAGACGGTGAACGTACACATCCCCTGATAAGTTACTCTTGACAAGACATGTCTGGTCAGACAAATGCAACTCTGAAACCACTTAGCCAGATGTATTATCATTGTGTGCAGGTACAGTGACTCCCATTAATATTCGGACAATCTTAAAAACACGATAACTTTTTTAATATTGTACCGTACGATTTGAACTTTCTTCGGAAGCTAGAGGAATTAGTTTGCTGCAGGATGTGAAAACATTATAGGAGGTTTCTTTACATGTAGTTTATTACTTGACAGATCTTTATATTATGGCATTCGTTATCAATGTTATTTTACAAACGAATCTCAGTTGTGTCAAGGGTAAATCGATCGTCGGCTAATCAGCTGGTCACCAACGGTCGATCGGTACCAACACAATTAAATTTTTAAATTAATACCTACAAAATATTTCTTCGAAAATTTCAATTCATCGGAATTGTAGAGAAAATACTAAAAGTTGCATTTTATAACCTTTTTATATGGGCCTATATTAAAAATTTAAAAACTACGATTTTTTAAAAATGGAACAACGTATTTTGATTAGTGGAACATCATATTAATTGAAAATACAAATTAAAAAATATATATATATATATATATATATATCATATATAAAAAAAATTCATATAATTATAAAGTCTTATATTATAAATAGAATGTCTTAATATAATATAAACATATATAAAATACAAATTCAACCACATGTAGAATATGTTGATCTTTTCAATGACCATCGAAGGAGTTATCCTTCAAAAAGCGTAACTTAACGTACACAACCATATTCATGCTTACCCTAATTAACTGCTCAAACATTTTTTCATATTACTAAAATCAACGGAGATAGTTTCAACTTGCGGAACATATTTCTTTTTAATAGTAGATTATTTTGCAGGATATTCATATATGTGCTTTATTAAAGTATTAAAAAAATACTAAAAGTTGCATTTTGCAACTTTTATACAAAAGGGCCTAAATTGAAAATTTAAAAACTACATCAATTACATGCACTGTGAAAGTTTCATTGAAATCGTTGATACAGAAAAAAACGACAGGCATTGAAAGATATAAGAATCGTTAGATTTACTGCAGTTGTAGGCTGAAAATCGTGAAAATCTGCAATTTTACCATCTTCAAACTTTGTAGCGCATTGCAACGTCGCCCTATTTTGAGGAAATTTTCAGAATTTGTTTAATTGATACAGATCTACAAAACGTGGTTTTTAAATTTTCAATATGAGCTCACATAAAAAGTTGTAAAATGTAACTTTTAGTATTTTCGTCTACAATTCCAATCAATTGTAATCTACGACAAATTTTTTTTTCACATCCTGTAGCAAACTAATTCCTCTAGCTTCCCAAAAAATTCAAACGTATAGTACAATATTAAAGAAGTAACCGTCTTTTTAAGAATGTCCGAATATTAATGGGAGTTGAAATTTGTTGAAATATTTGTTCAAATACAATTTTTAGTATTTTCTAAAGTTTGGTCACGTTTAGTGCTCTTACTCGAGAATTTCTTGCATAAACTTATCAAATGTAATTCACTATGGTTTTCTTAAAATGTAATAAAATATTGTATCTGATTGTTTATTAATCGTTCTTGGTCTAAGTTTTCCCGTTCCAAGAATTTTGTATTATGAATTGCAATTTCTAATTGGTTTATTTTCATAATTCTTTATCTTTCTTGTGAAAGTTATACACGCGATTGCGCGTGGAAGTTTTGATAATAGGAATAGTTTATCCGAAGATATAACGTTGAATAAAGAACACTTTAAAGAGAGGGCCGCGAGCCAAGAAATGTTGGAAAACGCGTTGGTCTACACTAAATTATCCAAACAGAGGAGATAAGAAAGGAGGTGAATTATTCAGATTAACTTTCAGTGTACCTTTTTTTTAAATATTTTTTAGTTCGGGCTGAGCAAGATGCTTGATGTTGTACGTGAAAGATAGTTTGTATAAGACTTTTTAATGAAGCTTTAAACGGTCTATTTTTGTCTCATTTAAACTAGTATACTCTGTATCCCTTAAATATTTGATATAAAATCATCATAAATATTTTATTTAATGAGTAGATTATTATCTGAAGAAACATTAAAATTAATGTGATGTGCCGAAATAAGATGCTGATAACTTTTAAAAAATTAGCCTTTTTAAAATGAACCTATAATTTACGAAAAATTGAAAAATATTATTACGTTATCATCACAAAATATTGTCGGTGGTCAAACAGAAAATAATCGGAGCTTTCTGTGGAGATGAGTCGTGCACTTTTATCAATAGAACGAAGCCGAAGCTATAAGGGTGGTTACCTAACAATAAGAATTACTAGTTCCCTCGTCCGTGAGCCAATTACAAAGACAATAGCGAGTTTTCGCACGATGTGCGGATATCTCCTACCAGAAAATAATTGAATTGCCCCGGTATCATAAAATTCGTATTTCTCCGTTCGTTTTCTCAGAAGATTTATACTTGAAAGCTGCGTCCACAAAAGGCAATCGCGCGATCAAACAATTATTCAATCCGTTGAAAAATTCTGATTCTGATTCTAACGAAATCATTGAATTCACGAGACTGATCTGTCAGTCCTAAAACTATTGAATTACTTTTGAACATGAGAAATACAAATTATTATAGATATATGTAAAAAGAAAGTTAAGAAGATTATAATAATTGATGAACACATATACGGTTAAACATAGTCTAAACAATTTTTTGGTACCTACACAATTAAAAGAGTAGCATGATAAACAACGGATCTTTATGCAAAATAAAAATTCTTCGAACCAATTGTAAGAACCAGCATCTTTTATATAACTTCCTTTTCTTCTTTAACAATTTTTGAACAATTTAAAGACAATATATTATATTATTTTAATGTTTCTATTATTTAAAATTGCACAACTAAGATTTGTCATGGAACAAATCCGCAATTTAGGAATAAGTAGACTGCGGATTTTAAGCATGTATGACAAAAATCGCTAGATGTAATTAAAAGCCGTAAAAACAATTTAAGAACGCCCATGTGTTATTCTCGATTTATTAAAATTGTTGAAAATAGAAAGAAGGTATTATACGGCATCTGTCTTGCAATTGATGCAGACAATTTTTATTTAGCACAAAGATTCGAAGTTTAGTAATAAATAATGGTTCATGTGAAACTTGTCTTATTTCATGAATGAACTAATAGTATCAAGTTTCATGTGAATTACAAAAGTCATGGATAAACAGTGGATTTTATGCATTTATGACAAAAGCGAATACTTTAAAAAGGTAAAAACATTGGAAGAACATGAAAATATTTATTTATTTATAGTTTACTTTAATGTGGTCGCATTAACAGCAAGGTCGTTAATTAATTATAATTGTAAACATATCTTATAAGTAGCTTGCAAAGAGTTATTTTCGAACTATTAAACATATTAACAAAGAAAATGAATTTCTAACGTACCCTGGTTTAGGTGAAGTTTGTTTCTCGATCGGAAAGTGAATATGAATTTATGATTTCGGCGCAAGGTTCGATCAATTTTACACAAACAGCAATTATTAATTTTATTTGCCATATTATAATTCTTTTGCATTATTTTTAGACGCAATACATGTTCTTTATGAAAATGATCCGCATAGGGATCGAAACGTCAAGATACATTTATAAATAATTGCACATTTGCTGTTTGTGTGAAATTGATCGAACATTGCGCCGAAATCATAAATTCATGTACCCTGGTTTGTTGCAATTTAAGTTGGAAATTTTTATATCGCAGAAGAAATCTGCTGTCTAGTCATGGAACATTGCTCGATCATGAAACACTGATATGTAATACCGATAGACGCGATCGAGCAAAAACGTGAGGGAATTCAGTGATACAATTCGATGGACGTATTCGGCGGTGTATCTTCGGTATTCAGGAAGTTGCCTCAATTTCTGAACGCTCCGCGAACTATTCCCAAGGTGGTACGCCCCTGACAGAAGCTACCTGTTGATTTAGCCGAGCCAGCCAGGTAACCGAGCCACCTTACGAGGTATAAGTTACGGTTGGGGCCGACGTACTTTTATTCGTCGCCGTTTTCGTCCCCTTCCGCCGCCGGCGTGATTTTATGCTATACCTAAACGGATCTCTTTACGCCATCGATCATCGAGTCACCTCGTGATTATCCTGTCCGAGACTTTATTCAGGTGAATAAACCCTGGTTCTGTGATTTACTTCATCGTAGACCTTCATCTTATACTGAATTCGCTCATAAACGATCATCTCTTCCTGCTACAGTACGTGAATGCGAGACACATTCAACAATAGTTTTATTACCGCAATTTTCTTTTGATAATACTGGCTCTTCCATTAACAAGTGGTATTTTAAATTATAAAAATATGCTGTTTACAATTTATAATATTCTTTACAATTACTAATTTAACAATACATAAATGCGTAATACATTCAATATTTTTAGTACCGCAATTTTCTTTCGGTTATAGTGGCTTTTCCATTAGGAAGTGTTATTTTAAATTACAAAAATATGCATTTTCTATAAAATTTACAATTTCTTGTACAATTTTACGAATTGCACGTCCAAAAGTAAGAAATCTAATTTAAAAAGATATATCTTTACATTTCATAGTTAAAAATTAGGAGCCAAAATTTTTTTGTATCTCCATCGCTTTCCAATTTGACCTCTTTTAAAGATATATAGATATAAGAAAACAGCGGATTTCTTGCATTTATGACAAAAATGGACAGTGTGGTAATTTAATATAATGAAAACATCAGAAGAATTTAAAATCACTGTTATATTATATTCAAAACCTAATAAACATATTAGAAAGAAAATAAATTTACATTTCACTCTAGTTTGCTGCAATTTAGGTAGAAAGTGTTTATTTTGCATTAAGATCCACTACTGTCTAGTTATGAGAGAAACACAATTGGTGGAATGGAAGTGCAAAACTCAATGAGAAAATTCTAAAATTGATCGAATTAATTGATAAATATGAAAACTGACATTTGTGCATCCATTTTGGACGTATTGGAACATATGAAAACATTAAAATGTTTTCATAAATATAATGGATCCTTTTTGTAAAATTTTGGAAAAACGCGTAACAAAATAGTCATAAATTTCTTGAAAATCATGAAATATTTCAAATAATTATTTGTACAGCGTTTAATTTGATTATATCTTAAATAACAATTACTTGATTGCCTCCTTAAGATTCAGCAAAGTTAAAAAATATATATTTGAATAAATAAAATGTTGAGTTAATTAATTAATTTTTTACTGAAAAAACTAAATATTTCCTTTTGCTTGACATTAAACCTACCGAATCTTAGAAGTAACTGGTACATGTTCGCTTATAAAAATTGCAAGATTGTGATTCTATCATAATACGTGCACTACTAAAGATAAAAAACCTAGAATTGACCGAATTGTCGGTATGTTTAGTGTTAAATAATAGCAATTATTTACACAAAATATTATACAATATGACCTCGCTTTCTATTACCAATTGCATTGTTTTCTATGTATTGTATGCACCAATTGCAGTCGATCCATGAACTAAATGCTACATAAATACACCTGGAATGTATTGGAAAGTTTCTACTACGTGAATGACCTACCATCAAATGACCTTTCAGCAGATCGCACGTTCTCTGCTACGAAATGCGTGCATCAAATGTCATCCCTGCATTAATCGAGATTCCAATCCTCTCGAATATTAGAGTTCTTGACTAGGAGCGTATCAACGCGTTTATAGGCCCTGGTACTTTAATGACTGGTAACTTCTTCTTTTTTATGTAAATTCTAATTTCATACGATCCTCCTGAAGACAGGATAACCTGGACTAGACTAAACTACTCGCCTTCTGTATTAAACATTATTAATTAAGGAGAAAAATGGAAGATGAAGATAGTTTAATTCAAATTGATCAAGACAATCAAAACTACAAAGCAATGGACATGTTTGATTCTTCAAAAGATTGCATAAATTGCATCTTTAGCTTAAATGATTCAAAATGGTGGTAAAAATATTTTTGCTTAAGCAGAAAAATGGAAGATGAACTGTCTAATTCAAATTGATCAAGACAATCAAAACAAGAAAGCAATGGACATGTTCGATTGTTCAATAGATTGCATAAATTGCATCTTCAGCTTAAATGATTGAAAATCGTAGTAAAAATATTTTTGTTACGCCACGCCGAAAAGTGAATAACACCTCCAGAATGCGTTATAAATAGCTACCACAGTTGAAACGGTTTGTCGGCCATAAATTCGGTGTACAAAAAGATGTCGGATGCGAATGTTCATTCGGGACTGTAGGTGATAGTTATTATAGCTCCGTGTAAATCCGATGTCGTGACAACCGAAACGTCCATTTTGATGTCTGAAATATTCAGTACCAAGCGCGAACTCTTCTTTATCCTATTGTCATGGACTTTATCGTCGACCACACCGCCCGACTACAGTGTTCCCGTTTGTCCATGACAATTTTATCTTGATAAAAGCTTCGTCAAAAAGCGTGAATTGTAGAATATTCTACTGCCTCGAATGCACTGGATCCCTTCCACAACTCCCAAGAGAAATCCAGGATGCCCTGGATATTTGAGACTGACCAAAATCAAAGTCAAATTCCTCCTGGGTTACGCACGGATCACAACCGTGATCGAACACAGTCCGATAATTAATTTTTAAAGCCAACCTTCATGCAAATTTTCAAATTAATTAAAGCATCATAATGTGCAATGAACACAAATGTGTAAATGTTTTACAGAAAAGAAGTTTGAATTGAACCGTTACCGATGAGATAGAGGCTTGAAATTTTCAACATAGCTAAGCTACATAATTGGATCACTATGCAATATTCAAAACAATTTTTTTAATTTTTAATATATGTTTAACGTCGCTTTCAACTCTTTGCTAAGGTTATTTCGCGACGGGACCTACAGTTTATTAATCATCATCAATCCGATAATTGATTTTTAAAGCCAACCTTCATGCAAATTTTCAAATTAATTAAAGCATCATAATGTGCAATGAACACAAATGTGTAAATGTTTTACAGAAAAGAAGTTTGAATTGAACCGTTTCCCGATGAGCTGGAGACTTGAAATTTTCAACATAGCTAAGCTACATAATTGGATCACAATGCAATATTCAAAAAAATTTTTTAAATTTTTAATATATGTTTAACGTCGCTTTCAACTCTTTGCTAAGGTTATTTCCAGACAGGAGCTACAGTTTATTAATCCTCATCCGTCTCTCTTGTCAATTTGACACAGTTTTCCCAAAATAAGTTATACCGCTATTTGTAAGTTTTATCCGAAACTAAGTGATTTATTTTTTTAATGTGACACATTTAACCGCAAAAAACTAAGATGTACAGAAATGTTAGTATATTAACAAATATATTTACAACTAAATATATTTTCTTTTACGTTATCTTACACGCGAATTTAATTTCCACGAAAACTTTCCAATTCCTATAAACCTTACGTTAATCCTAATGTATAGCTTTAAAACCCCCCAAAGGGAGTTCCAATTAAGCTCTGAATAAATGAGAAAAAATACCACGTTTTTAAAAACGGACTAAAAAGTATAAAATAATTTTTTTTAGTGCCATACAGATTCCTAACCTTGTACAGATAGTCCTGAAAATTTGTGATTGTGAATTTTGAATAGCTGTAAAAAAAAATACTTGAGATTTAAAACGAAAAACGTGGGGCGCAAAATGCATCAATTATCTATCGCATGCGCCCCACGTTTTTCATTTTAAATCTCACAAGTATTT